>VUQK01001358.1:3815-19718 GCA_015106715.1 Bujurquina vittata | reverse complement strand
CTTAAAAAAAAAACTGAAAAAAAAAAAGTTCATTTAAAAAAAAAAAAAAAAACAATATAAAACTAACCTTTGCATTCTGGTCATAAAGTGACGCATATAGCAAATTGCACTTGGACCATCTTATCGATAGATGTCGGTGTGATTCTTCAGCAAAACGAATAAAATCTGAGTGATTGTGGAATCGTACAGGTCCTGCCATTTATACTGTCACTTATTGTGGCAAAAGGGTCGTTTTGTTTTTGCGTAGATAATTGCTGTAAATCAAGTTTAATATAACAAACCAAAAGATTTCTTTCTTTCTTTTTGCATATTTCTCACACCAACATGTTTCAGATCATCCAAACACATCTGTAGTATTAGATAATAATACAATATTATTTAATTTATTAAGGAGTAATAGCTATCCAAACTCTATGTGAAAAATCATGAATTAACTGTGATTAATCACTGTGATTTTATTTCACTAGCCACACCCAGGCCTGATTATTGCCATGCCTGTTAAATCAAGAAATCACTTATATCGTACCTGTCTGACTGTCTGTATTCACTAAAAAATGTTGTGATGTTACAAAATGGGACTGAATATTTTTCTCTTCTTGTTGCAATGCCCTACTTTGCTGTGGTGTTTTTACCCACTTTGAGAGCTTTCAGTGTCAGTCTCCCATTTTTACCAGATCGGTAATGCAGACACCGAAGGAGAGAAAATTTCACCTGATGACGAGGCGGCGAAACCAGACAGAAATAAATCAAGTGATGCAGGAAACAGTGACAATAGAGACACAGACAAACCTGATCAAAAGCATGAGGGTGAATCAACCAAGGTAAAACTTAAAACAAAGTGGGAGTGATGTATTTCTTCAGTCTTTTAGATCTGTGTAATTCTGATCTAATTGTGCATCTTTGCATCATCTCAATTTTCTTTAACAGCCAGTTAAAAAGAAGAAGAAAAAGAAAAAGGCAAAAGTAACACCAGAAGAAGGACAGGTAATTTTTTTAGTGCTTGTCTTCCTAAATCTAAAAAGAGTCAGAAGCTACAGTCAGTATAATTTAACAGCATGTATAACTTTATTGCTTTCTGAATTGACTGTGTCTGTGTGTGTGTGTTTTACTGACTTTCAGGAAACTCCAGCACATGATAACATTGATTTATTGCTGGAAAACTTAGAGCAATCTAATGGTCTGAGTTTGCAAAATGATGATTCTGGAGTCTCTGACAGAAGGTCTGTGCTACATGTGGAGCACAGGTGAGGATACCAGCATGTTTCATACAGACCAAATAAATTCGATTTGCACACATTAGCATAATTTTTCACTATCCAAACCTGACCAGCACGGTGGCAGAAGCATTTATCTTTACTTGCATGAGTTTTTTGCACGCTGCATTATTGCAGTGTTGCTTATTTGACTACATTTAAGTGCTTTCAAGTTTCAAAATATAAAAAATTATAAATTTATAGCTGTTGTTGAACCAGTGCACAGGTGACATGCTGTACACTGGTTAAAAGATGTGGTCAGTTTTCAGTATTTTTAGCCTCATAATTTGTGTGGTTCTGAAAGGCCGCCATGTGGTGGCACTTGGCTCACAGAAGAATAGCGAAACAAGATAAGACTGTTAGTCTTACAGGATGTGCAACAGTTTATTAATACAGGAGTGTAAAAAGTTAAAATGCTTCTAAAAATGTTGCACAATCTAGCCACACAAGGATTGACTTCAGAGCGAGACTTTTCAGTATAACTGACAGATCACCAGTGTTTCTAGCAAAGCATCTTCTGATGCATCTTTTTTTCTGCATCTACACTTACAGAGCAAGCACTTGCAGTTGGGTGGTTCCAAATAAATGTAAAAATTCTGCATAGTTGTTTTATGTGGCATGCCCTTAATATGGAGTGTACTTTTCCTTTGGCCTTCACCTTATTTGCTGCTGTTCACTCACAAAGATGCACTACTTTTTTTTTTTTGTTCTGTATTCTGACTAATATAAAGTATGAAGGCATTTCTTCTGGTTCATCACATTGTTATCTGACTTGTCAGGATTTGAATTTCAGTCTGTGTGTTAACTCATCAGGAATCTCAACCCAGAGACGGAGCTGAAGAGATATTTTGGGGCTCGAGCTGTTCTAGGCGATCAAAGGTAAAAGTAAAACTAACGTGTGCATTTGTTTGGATTTAAATCATCAGTGCCATCTTTTATATTAATGTTCTCATATCATCTATAGCATAAAATATAATATTACACTTTTTTTGTTAGACCTCGACAGAGAAACAGACAGTTTCACCGTAGCACTTGGATGACCAGTCCAAAGGACAGCTGGCCTCGCTTCAGCCGTCCAGGTAGACTTTTGTTTTTTTTAATATTATTGAATCAACAGTTGATGTAATGAGGTTTCCTTTGTTGATATTGTGATGCACCCCACTTGGCTGCTGTTTGGAATTATAAGATTATAAGCTTTGTAGTGACATTAGTTTAGTCCCTCTACATTTTGTAGAGTTTGTATCAGTCAAAAACTCCTGATATATTCAGTTTTTAGTATACATAATGCAAGCTGACAGGCACATAATTGTGTTAAGCTCTTTTACATGCTTGTTTATCTTGTAATTTGAAAGAATTAAAAATATTCTAAAAGCCTTAAACTATGCTACTTGCAATGGATATTTGGATTTTGACAGTTTAATATGAGCCAAAAGTTGCTTGTGATACTGACACTGTCATAAAGACCATTTCTTTGTGAAACACTGAAAGTCATTGTTGATATATTGTGTAAACATTCTGTTTCGATTTTCTGTTTGTATCAAATTTTCCCCACGAATATCAATTTAGGGAGCTTGTTTAAAAAAAAAAAGGTGCATTTCGGATATGTTCTGGCTTGCTGCAACTGTTCTTTCTTAATATTTATTTAAATCATTGCAAGAAGGTGATTGTGTTTGGCACTACTCTTTCCATTGTAATGTCTTTAATGTATTTTTTTTTTAAATATTTTTATTAATTTTTTTTAAACAACCTTTGATCTAAATGGCATACAGCAGAGGGGTTTGTATGCTGTATAGCAGGGGTGGGCAATTCATTTTCCCAAGAGGCTACATGTGAAACTGGGACTGTTCTGTAGGACTGCATCAATACGCTTATGAAGAGAGAAAACTGAGTAGAAATGAGTTCAGCTTATTGTTACAGCCCTCCACAAGAGTTTCTCATGTTGCTCCTTGGGAAAATAAATGTGTATGTCTTTGCTGTATACAACAGGTCTCTCTTGTAAATGAGACATCAAGTCTCAAGAGACTTCCTGTATAAATAAAGGATAAATTAAAAAATAAATTTCCCACCTTTGCTGTATGGGTTACAGCCCTAGTGAAAGTTATTTTACATTATAATGATTTACATGTGTGTCTTTTACCTTTTACACACATGCTTTTTAGCTCTTTTAGCGTGGGCTAAATATGTGAGTTGTGCTTTTCTTTATGTGTTGCTTTTGTTATCTCGGCTTGACGTCTCCACAGGAATCTCAATGACCTTATTGGAGACAAAGGACGGCATTCATTACTTCACTTTTGAGCACAGTCGGGACTACCAACAAGTACAGTTCAAGTTTTTGGATGCAGTCGAATCCATGGATCCCAACAACATTGTGGTAAATAAAATCCTGATTATCTCTTCGTCATGGCACCTGTTAGTGCGTGGGCTGTATTAGGAAGCAAGTGAACATTTTGTCTTTATAGTTGATTTGTTAGAAGCATGAAAAATGCACACACGTAAAGATTTGAGTAAGTTTGCAAATCAAAAATGGTTCAGGGATGGTTTGAGGAGCACAACAATGAGTTTGGGAGTTGACTTGGCCTCCATATTCCCTAGGAAGAATGTTTATTTCCCAAGCAGTTGGTTGCTGGAGGTTGCTGGCAATTGCTTGGTGAATTTAGTTGGACACAGGGATACAGTGCTGTACTGAAAACCACCTTGCAATTGCTGACTGTGAAAAGTGCTACACAACCTGGAAACTGAGAATGGTTGCCTAAAAATGTCACCTTTTTGAAACGACTTGGTGCAGATATAAAGCACAGCTTTTACTTTGAAGACAAATGTTCTGCATTTCCAGTTTTTGTTGCACTTTTTCTGACTTTTACTACCTCTCAGCAAATGATGAGTAACTGGTTGTAGACAAATCTGCTATCTGCTAACAACCAAAGCAATCACAAGAAGGTTTTTGGTGCATCACACATTTTGTCCCCTTTTTGACCAATTTCAGCTAGTGTCAGACACCAACTGCCAGCTAGTTGAGGAAAATACATTTTTCCCCAGCAAACGGGGATTGCCAGGAGGTTGCCAGCCAGTCTCTAGGGCTGTGAGCGTGAGGCCTTACATGACCTCGGTAAAAACTTCACTTTATGATCTAAATCATTAGTTTCAAGTCAAGTTGAATACAGCATCATCCTTTTTTTAATTATGGTCCAATTTGAAGTAAAAAAGACTGTAAAGCAGGTTAAATATTTAGTTAACTGCCTTATGATTGGCAGGTTGCTGCAATATGAGGAAACAGTGGTTTCTCATTCCTTGCTTGTGATGTCTGGTTTCCAAAAACTAAGATGCAGAGTGTCATAAAAAATCCTCTTGAGGCTTCAGATGCAGATGTTCCACGCAAGACTGGCCACAAATATCAGTGTGCTTGTTACTGAGCAGGCCATACTTTACCAGGGATCTGCACCACACAATGGGGGTTCTGAAAATACACCCATATGTCTATCTCCATCTTTATCAGTTTGTTTGTTTTTTTGCAGGCCCTGCTTCAGCTTAACCCCTACCACATTGATTCATTGCTGCAACTTTCAGATGTCTGTCGCATACAAGAAGATCAGGAGATGGCCAGAGACCTTATTGGTGAGGATCACTGGGTTATCTGGTTCACGAATTAAGAATATGTTTAGTGCCTTCTAATGATTAAAAATACTGCTCAACAATTTTCCATTTAAAAGAGGATACCCAGGAATCCACTGTACTCAACCACAATCTGTTAAGAGCCAGTAATGCTTGTAGCTTGAAGGGAAACTGATGGTGGGCAAGTGTATGATGGTGATTCATTCAGATATCTTTATACTATAATGAAATTTGGAACTTAAACAGGGTTGTGCTTTATTCAGTTGTGCGATCTGCACCCAGCCTGGCTTTCTGATCTCAGTGGCTTAATACACCAGCTCTTTCTGTTCCATTTTTTTTTTTGTTCTTGTTGTAGACACAAGATTTTGGCACAGACATGAAATGCAGCCTGTCCTCAGGCCTTATTTTGCCTTTGAAGTGCATGTCTGTTTTTCAATATCACTAAGAGGACCAGGCATACATTTTTTTAATATTAACTGATCACTTAATTTGTTTTTTACAGGAATACCTTTAGAATTCAAGCATTTTATGTCCCATTGCCTTAAGTATATTTACAATTATAAATGCTGTTTAATCATGCCATTATCTGTAATTACTTGTCATCATTCATATGAGGCACCACCACCCAACCAAGCAAATTCATCCACCAGTAATGATTATTATATTTCAATATACAACCCCTTTTTCTAAAACTGAGTTGTGTATATATAAATGCAGACTCTGACTACCGCCAAGATCTTTTTAGAGCTTTCATGCAATTGAAAATAGCAGAGGCAAAATATTAAATGCTGAAATTTAGAAATGTATACTTAAAAAAAAAAAAAAAAAAAAAAAAAAAGCTCACAAAGTACCTCATAAGACTGCAAAAACTGGTTGTTTATTGCTAAAAGATGTCACAATTATTTGTTATTTACCAAGAGGTCAGTACTAATATGCTTGATAGCAGAACAATGGCACCAACTAATAAATATTTATCTTAGTATTTCAAATGTGAGCAGTCATCAGTCCAAAACTGCAAACTGTTGTACGAGTCCAGGAGCCTAATTGACTTACCGGTAATTGTTTCCAAATTGTCACCTACTGGAAACATTTGAGGCACTTTGAAGCAAAAAGAAATATATAAAATAAATCTGGTCCCCTGAACTTTTGAGCTGCTGAAATCCTATAAGCAAAAATATTTTGATTTCAAAACTTCAGGTAATGTGACACGGTGTTAATCATGGTCCTGTCACTTTTTTCCCCCTTAAATCTGTTACTGTCATTAAATTGGGTATGACCATTTTTTTCAAAAAGCTACTAAATTTATCAGCTTGAGCATTTGATATTTTTTCTTTGAAAGAATTACAAGTAAATTCAGGTTTTACATAATTTGTAAATCATTGTTTTGATTAATATTTAAAACACAACTTCCCTCAGCGCGGTGTTGTATCATAATCTAATCAATTAGTGTGCTGTGGCATCTTTACAATGTACAGGCCATCTGAAATTAAGTGTCGGGTAATTTAGAGGTACAGTGCTCAGTTGATTTCAAACCTTTAACTGATTTGGTGGTTTGATGATTATTCTATATACTGTAGTATGTCTCATATTGGTCAGTAGATTGATACAACACAACATTAAAAGTATTTTAGCCCAATTAATGATTCTTATTTTTTCCTCAAATTGTCCTCAAATCTTTATAATTGTGTTTATTTCTGAGTTCAGAGTGTGCCCTTGTGTACTGTGAGTGAACAAACCAGTTACTGTTAACAAGTCAAAGTTCATGCGAAGAACAATGCTAAGTTTATTTTCACAGGCCCATCCTCAACATGTTATCTGAAATAGACCACAGGGATAATTTAATAAAGGACATTTGTCTTCTTCCCTGCATGATTTAATGTAAGACAAAGAACCTTCGGTGCATTCAGGTTCCAAAACCTTGCAGGTGGAACAGTGCAGTGTTGTACACCTGTTATTGCTGCTTCATAAATGAATAGAGCCATTTCCTGTGTAAAAGTGTCATTTTTTTTTCCTCAGAGCGAGCCTTGTACAGCTTTGAGTGTGCTTTTCATCCTTTATTCAGTCTGACATCAGGCACCAGCAGACTGGATTATCTGAGACCAGAAAACAGGTTGGTTCTTCCTGTTTTTGTTACACGTTATACTTTTTATGAAACATCATTTAGACTCTACAGTATCATTTTCAACTTAAATTATATTTTTATGAAATGATTGAACTCAGCAATTCAGTAATTCAATATCCGCTGTTTGCAGAGCATTTTATCTGGCTCTGTATAAGCACATGATGTTTCTGGAGAAGAGAGGATGCCCAAGGACAGCTTTGGAGTACTGCAAACTGATCCTGAGGTACAAAAAAAATCTTAAAAAGTGGGAGAAGACCAGTTAGATATGAAATAATAAAAAAACAACACACTCCTGCACATTATTATGACTAATTTACAGTTATGTGGAAACGAGTTTTCACAGGACTCTCTGCAGTAAATACGCCCCATGATTCAACAGCTTGTAGAATCACTGTCAGTAGCAATAACTTTATGTAACCGTTTTCTGTTTTTTATGACTATCAGTTTCTCACGTCATTGTGAAGTAAATTTGGGTTACTATTCTGTACAAAATCGCTTTAGCTCATTGATATTTATGGGCTTTTGTTTGTTGGAATGTCACGGTGAAAACCTCAGTACTGGCTGACTCAGTGACTGCAACGTGCCCAGGTCCTGTGACTCCAAAACAAGCCCAAATCACCCCCAGATTCCTATGGAAACAGTAAGGATGTACTTAGTTTTCCACAAAACTCCATAGGGTCCTGTGAAAATATACTTTTTCACATGACTGTAACTACACTTTTAACAGTATCACTCATCAGCAATCTGTTTCAAGCAAGAGAGAGAGAGAGAAGTTGCACGTTTAAACACTGTTTCAGTGTCTCTGTTCTGTCTTTACTTTCTTTAACATTACATGAAAAAGTATTACATAAATTACTTGCTAGGTAAACAAAAAAGAAACCTTATTCCCTTGATAAAGTAGACACTGAACAGACAAATGTGGTTGGGGCACTTTCTTTTTATGTGTGCAATGTGGTGAGACTGTCCACTGATAAAGATCAAAGATGCACTCAGAATTATTTACAAGGTAAAAAAAGAACTGAACATGTGTTTCAGACAAGGAGTCTTTCTGTGCTTTCCCCCCATTCATTCAGGTGACATAGTAAGATTCCAGCTAATGTTGGGTGCCATTTATTACACAGAATACATAAAATTTTCTTGATGTTATAATCCAGAGTCACTTTATGTGTTTATATGTCATTACCTCTTGTCTCGTGCTGCTAAAGGTACCACTTACTAAAGAGCCCTCATGCTGCTGCCGTTAGCTTGAGCTTTGTAGCCTGTATATATAATGGTCGATATTTTTGTGATCAAATGGCTCCCTGCTTTAACCTTCTGATCTGTAAAGCAGCAGTGTGGAAATAAAAACCACTGTCCCTTAATCCCCGCAGTTATTAATTCACTGTTTGCTTTAACAGAATTTTTAATTAAAGCATTGCTTGAAGAAGTGCCACACATACCGTATATGATGGATAGATTGTGATGTGATATTTTTTTGTTTTTACTTACCGTAGTTAAGATTCATGGTCTTTCTTTCTTTGACTTGCATGATTGTTTGATACTGATCTTTCTCCCACTTTTATTAGTTTGGATCCGGACTCTGACTCTCTTTGCATGCTCCTGCTCATTGATTTCCTGGCAATTCGTTCCAGAGAGTACCAGGCTTTCCTTCAGTTATATCAGGACTGGGAGGTAAAGTGTGCAGTTACACTCAGTGTGCGTGTGTGTGTGAACATTAGTGTGCCCCTGTTAACTTTTCAGCCTGTTACAGAGATTGTTTTTGCTTTTCAGGAGCACCGAAATCTGTCTCAGCTGCCAAACTTTGCATTCTCCACTGCCCTTTGCTATTTCCATCTAAGTCAGCAGGACAATATAGATCCTGAAGAAAGTTGCAAACTAAGACACAAAGCTGACCAACTGCTACAGAATGCTCTCATCATGTTCCCTGGAGGTTAGACCCTCAGCAGTAAATGCCACACCATTTATACACCTGTATAGTGTATAAAGAGTGAATTTGTATTTCTCTGCCTTTAAATGCTTTCCCTTTTCCCCTCTTCCCTACAGTCTTGATGCCTTTACTGGATCTGTGTACTGTGCAGGCAGATGCCACAGTCACTTCTCACACTTTCTTTGGCGCAAAGAGTCAGATAGGGTAATGTATGCTCTCTTTATGTTCCAGACTATTGCATAATCCAGCTTTTATAAACACAATATTAATTTTTTCTTCCTTCTTTCTGCCCTAAATTAAAGCTCATTGTACTTCCTTCACCTGTAGGCAACTGCCAGCTCTAGCTGAACTGACAGGTCTGTATGTGGGGAGAACTTACACCCTGTGGAGGGAGGCAGCAGTAATGCTTTGGCTGGAAGAGACTGTGAAAGAAGTGCTGCGTCGAGTTGATGCCACAGACCCTCTAGTGGAGGACTGCCAAAACAAGTAAGCTTTGTTTTGTTTTTTTAACATTAAAAGTCTTCATTAATGACAAAGAATGGGAAAAATTAAATGTAAGGCTGTAAGGCAGTGGGAATTTTTTCACTTCTGGGTTTTACCTCTGCACTTACTGTAGTGTTCCTTAAAGAAAATGCCTCTTAAAGCCTTAATTTTTAATGTCTATATAATAGGAGAAAGCAGAGGTACCAAAGTGCACCAAGGAACATCCATCGCCATGTCCTCCTCTCTGAAATCAAAGAAGCCACCTCAACTCTGCCTCTGGTAAGAAACAATCATCATCTGCACTTCAGCTTCTTCTGTTCTGAGAACTTGCACACAGCAAATTACAGGCCCAGTGCTGTGAAAGAAACACTTGCATGCCATGTTTTTTTTTTTTTCTCATTTCATTTTTTTACCAAATGTTTTCAGTTACTTTACCCTGAGCAGGGGAGTAAACAGTCTGAGACATCACGCTGATAAAGGCAAGATAGCAGAGACCACACTCCAACAAATCACTATTCACTTATCCTGCAGTGTCCTCAGTTCACCCTCCAAGAGCAATAAGACTTTAAAGATTTCATTAGTATTATTCATGAGTCTTCATGTGGATAATTTTATATATTTTCTTATGTGAATCTCATTCTCTGTGATGCGCCTATGAGGGCATGTTCTGTTTTATAATGCTCCATGAATTGTATATAAGATTTCATGCTACACAAAAGTTCTATGGATCAAATTTGAGATCAGAGTGATATGCATATTAAAAACAGATTCACTCCTCTGTAAAGGTAACCATGTGACAGTTTTTCATTTAAATTCAAATTTTTTTTATATAATACTAAATCACAACATAATTCATCTCAGGGCACTTTACATAGTGAGGTCATCAACTTAAAATGTCATGTGGAGAAATGATTCCCTATGAGCAAGCACACGGCCACAGTGAGGAGAACACACTTCCTTTTAACAGGAAGAAGCCTCTAGCAGAACCGGAGCAGAGAGGGTGATTAGGGTTTCATAAGCGATTGCGAATCCATGGATCACCTGCTTTGGTGCAAATGTGACGGGTCACTGGAGAGGCAGTGAAAAGGCAAGCCCCAAAATGGGAATGGTTTTGCTGGGTATGGCCACAGACCATTGCTGTGTCCTTATCCCTCCTTATTTTTCCCTAGTTTTGCTTTTTATTAGTTTCCTATTCACTACTGGGAACATGGGACAGACATTCAGGTTGCATAGTAGTCCAGCTCCCCCACAATGTTCCATAATAAGAATGTTTGCTGTTTACCCCAGCACAGTCTTAAGAGTGTGGAGGAGATGCCAAGCTATAGGCTGTTACAAAAGGAAAGTACAAGGGCATCGGTCCAACAGACTACAAAATGACCTCCCATGGGCTACTCGTGCATTTTTCTTACTAAACTATCTGAAATGGACTCAGTGAAGGTGGCATGAGATCCCAATATCCTTTAGTGGGACCCATGCTCACAGACCAGCACCTTCTATTCTATAATCATTTATATGGTTTGTTTCACCATCAGGATGTGACCACTCAGCCTGTGATGGGATTTGACCCTCTACCCCCACTTGACTCAGTGATATCATATACTCGACCAGCAAGGTAATTGAAGATTGTTACATGCACGCTAATTTCCTATTATTGTAAAAAAAATATATATATATAACTTACTGGTTTTTGTTTTGTTTGTTTTTTTTTTTATCTGCATATAGGCAGCGTGTTGGTCCATCCAATGAGAGTACATTTTCGCTGTTTTTCCGGTCACTGTTGCCAAACTTTAACCTTCAGGTGAGTTGCATGTGTCAGACAAGATGAGTTGTGTTTTTTTGCCAGTGTCTCTGTCTGTCTGTCTTGCATTTTCTATGAATTAACACTTATCAGGAAGCTTTTATTGTACTTGTAATGATTTGTCATTAAATTACATTTTGCTATCTTCCCCTCACCTCCCACTCCTTCGTTTGTGATGTTTGCACCACAAAGACATGCAGCAAAGCCTGTTTCACACAGTGACACACACAAAAAAAACAGAAAGGATATCACTATGTCTATGCAAACAGCTACATTAAGCTGTTTTACAGCCAAACAACAGACAGAAATGCCCTTTGTCTGTCTGTTTTGCCTCATTTTATGAGACACATTCATTTTAATATGTACAGCGGTATAAACGTGTATGTTGGTCGTGTCACAAATGACGGCTATATCTTAACATGATACTGTGGTGAGACAAAAAAAAATTAAATTGAGGATGATGTTGAAAATAAAAAGTTTGGAAAACTACTAGACTACACATACAGGTGTTGCTATCACTTTCATGGACACAGGTGTATAAAACCAATCATCCAGGTGTGCAGACTGCTTCTAAAAACATTTGTGAAGGAATGGGTCGCTCTCAGGAACTCAGTGAATTCTAGCATGGTACCGTGATAGGATGCCACTTGCGCAACGTTGTGTTCAGTCGTGAAATTTCCTCACGACTAAATATTTCACAGTCAGCTGTTAGTAGGATTATAACAAAGTGGAAATGACTGGGAGCGACAGCTAACAAGTGGTAGGCCATGTAAAATGACTGGGGTCAGTAGTGCTGAGGTCACCAGCTTTCTGCAGAGTCAATCGCTACAGACCTCTAAACTTCATGTGGCCTTCAGATTAGCCCAAGAACAGTGTGTCGAGAGCTTCATGCATTGGGTTTCCATGGCTGAGTATCTGCATCCTAACTTTACATCACCAAGTGCAAAGTGTTGGATACAGTGGAGTAAAGTGCACTGCCACTGGACTCAAGAGCAGTGTAGATGTGTTCTCTGGAGCTTCTCCATCTGGCAGTCTGATGGATGAGTCTGGGTTTGGCAGTTGCCATGAGAACAGTACTTGTCTGAGTGCATTTTGCCAAGTGTAAAGTTTGGTCGAGGAGGGGATTATGGTGTGGGGTTGTTTTTTCAGGAGTTGGGCTTGGCTCCTTAGTTCCAGTGAAAAGAACTCTGAATGCTTACCGAGAATACCGTGACATTTGGGACATTTTCATGCTCCCAACTTTGTAAGATAAGATAAACTTTAATGATCCCACAGCGGGGAAATTTGTGCATTACAGCAGCTCAGTACAGAGAAAAATATAAATATGAATAAAATAAGACAAATTAATTAAAAAAAATAGAATAGAAAAGAAAAACACTAGATAACATCCCAGCACAGAGCTCGACCTACACACTAGCTTGTCAACCCTGGTCCATTCCACAGTTGTGCTTTGTGTCTAACAATAATTTATTACCCTTATTAAATAGTAGTTTCACACAGTGGTGTGGTGGTTAGTATTGTTGCCTCACAGCAAGAAAGTCCTGAGTTCAAATCCAGTCTGGGATCTTACTGCGTGGAATCTGGATATTCTCCCCATGTCTGCGTGGGTTCTCTCTGGGCATTCTGACTTCCTGTGTGGGGTTAGGGTAATTGGTGATTCTGAATTGACTGCAAGTGTGAATGTGCGCATGAATGATCTTCTGTCTTTATGTGTTTGCCCTGTAGCAGATTGTTGACCTGTGCGGGGTGTACCTCACCTCTTACTGTATGGCAGCTGGGTTAGGTTTCAGCCCAACCATGACCCTGAATCTGATAGGTGGAAGAAAATGGATGAATGGATAGATGACATTCAGTTATACTGTAATTAAAGTGTGAATTTGAACAAGTCCCTTCTCAACCTCAAGAGCATACAATTTTAATTTTTGCCTGAGAGATGGGACTCTAGAAAACTGCTAGTAAGGACAAAAATTAACTACAATAAACAATTATTTTCACAATTAATTATTGTGAATGAATTTGGTGTCAGATCAGAGATTTAAAAAAAAGTTTGGCAGCCTCTGCTTTGTGCTGTCACATGGAATTACAGGGAAAAATCAAACTGGAAACACAAAGTATAGAGCCATTTATTCTTCCTTAAAATATTTGATGTTTGAGGCAACATCAGCTTAATACAATGAATCACTCTCTCGCTTTCTTAAACAGTCCATGGGTTTGACACATTCTTATGACAGTCATACCTCCTCCAAAGCAAACTCCAGTCTAATATTCAACCCCACCACCCTGAAAGACTTGATGCTTCTTTTTCTTAATTTATTTATTTTTAAATGACTAAAACAGAGATACACAGATACACCCATTGAATAGCAGTACCCTGCAGGGACGAGCTGGAAAAACATTTTAACACACGTCTATGACTGATGGAATATTTCCTCTTAAGGCTCATGGTTACCCTGAGGGGGATTACAACTGAAAAAAAATATTGAAGAAGGCATATGACCTTGTCACAGTTAATTCTGTCCACATTTCCAAGTTAGAAAGAAAACAGCATTCACAGATGCAACGCTGTTTGTCTCAGTGTCTCTGCTTCCGATTTGTTAATAATGAAGATCAGTGCTGATATTTCTTCATTATTAATTTACTGGGTACATTTATAAGCAAGGTTAATGGTTTTCTTACCATTTTGGCATTTTGTTAATCTTGACTGCCCGCTGTATTTGTGAAAACAGCATTGTTGGAATATGTCTGGTGCTGGTGTAGCTTATCCTGTTCATCCGGGTGAACACTGAACCATTTTCATCCCTTCTTACAAAAAACAACTTTAAAGTTTGCCGAGCTTTAAAGTTTCACAACTGTACAGTCATTCCCACAGCACACACTGCTTACACTGTTTGTCCTTATAAACTAAATTTGGTCACTTGTTACACATTTGTAGTTAATTGCATTTCAGACATTTGGATTTTTTTTCAGTGTATTTTAATAGTAGAAACTTGTTTAGTTAATCGCATTAATTTAAATGTCAGAGGCTTCGTTACGTGCACTGATAAAATTCATTATGAAGTTTATTAGTAGCCATCTTTTTTTCTTATTGATCTCAGCAGCTCATTCTGACTAAACAAGACGTAAGCAAATAACGAGAGATAAATGAGCGGGAGAGCTTTGAGTTATCTCATTTTTTTTAGGTCTTGTTTCATTAGAATGACCTGTATGCAAGCCCAGAGATTGAGCGAAGGAGAAGAAATGTATAAAGTCTTCATGGTAAACACATTTTTATGCTGGGCAGGCAGAGAGACGTGAAATAATCTTTCTTTGACATAAAAGAAAACTGTGTTAAAGGCAGTAATTTCATCTACTTTGATAAAAAGTTTTTCTTGTTTTTTTTTTTAAAGCGTGCACTACTCTTTACAAAAATACATGCTGATCATAAAATCGTGTTCAAAGGCTTCTTATAGTTCTTAACATGCTGCAGTCTAAATGCTGCACTTGTATAATATGATACATCACAAATGTATCATATTATGGATTCAATCAAAGACGCTGCATTTGAAATGAGTAACTTTTCAACTTTAGGTCCTCTTAAGACTGTAGCAGACATGATTGCTCAATACTGTAGACTTACACGCGTCTTCTGTGTGAAAATGGTATCGGATGAGTTCATTGAAAGCAGAAAATATACTGAACCCATTGTGACCTTATGTTTTTCTGCAAATAAAAACTCAAAAAAGAAATGTAACTGTTTTTTACTTTGCGTAATATGTGAAGGTGATTGTTGCAAAGACCCCACGTCCACTTTTCTGGTGTCACATTGAGCACGATTATGTGCCTGGTTTATGTTTAGTTTTCCATTGACTGACCTGCTGAATATGAATCTTCTCATTGGTCTTATAGTCTCCTGCCACGTACTGCCCCTTTAAGATGCAGTAAATGTATGGGAAACACCCACACACTGAGTTGAACATCGTTTGTGTCAGCTATACTGTACATGTTTAGTGTTAACGGATGTGCCCGAGGCATGTTTCCATCAGGACAGTTCCATCTGTGTTATCCACTTATGGGGAGGAAGAGATACAATATGGATAAAGGAAATATAGTTAAGAGTTTAAGATTTAAAAGAAGAACTTTATAATAAAGTAGAATTACATTTCTGAAAACAACATAACCCCAGATAACACTGGTATACCCAACATAGACCTATATTTAATAGGACCTCATCAAGTGAGGGAAGACTGATCCCTTTTGGAGGATTTTTGAGGAATAACCACCTAATAATTTTCTTGTATTTCATTAACTGTTACTGTCTTATATTGGTTAGCCGTGCAACATAAATTATTCTATAGATATATGAATGTGTCCAATTTGAGGAGACTGAAGCTGAACACCACTAGAAATTTGTAGACTGAATTATCTCCCCTTCATTCTTAAGGGTGCACCGAGGCAGGAAGATGACATGGAAGTGGCTCGAGCCGGTCAGGAGTTGAACCAGGAAGTGAATCGCTTAATGGTGGCAATGAGGGACATGCTGGCAAACATCCGGTTTCAGGAGCCACCAAGAGAGGACAACCCCTACAGAGATGATGAAGAATGGGACTGAGAGAGGGGGGAGACAGAGGTGGACGAAGAGGTTGGATGAAGAGGAATAAAACGGACAAACTTAAAAAAAAAAAAAAAGAGATGTTAAAAATTAGGAAGAGAGGGTGGGGTTGCCGGATGATAT
>VUQK01001352.1:8031-33066 GCA_015106715.1 Bujurquina vittata | reverse complement strand
TGTCCGAAATTCCCCATGTTATTTCAATGGGAAATTCTGAAAATTCTCCTATACAAAAGTTTTCCTTTAGTTTCACCAAAATACATGAAATTTGGTGCAAAGACTCCCTATGTCAACCTGGTCAAAAAAGTTAATGACACAAATATTGTATCTTCTAATGTGTTGACATGGCAATGTCCTAAACTTTCGATAATATTCTATTTTCAAAAATTTGACATTTCGTCCAATAAAAAATGGCACTTTGACTTCTCAGAAATGAATTAAATTGGGCCCAGGCATTCTATACATCAACGTGAACAAAACACCACGAACGAAAATTCTGTAAAATGTAAAATGTTTCCATGGCAATGCCACAAATATACCATCTTTTTTATCGGGTCAGCCTATACAACTTTGAAATATTTCACATGCGGTAGGAAGAAAAACGGCAAAAACTGGCACGGCTGGGAAAGCTGGGTTCAAATCGGCACCGGAGGGGGGGCGGCCGGCCGGCGAGGGCCTATCATCGCCGCTTGCGGCTTTAATTATTATTATTATTATTATTATTATTATTATTATTATTATTATTATTATTATTATTATTATTATTATTATTATTATTATTATTATTATTATTATTATTATTATTATTATTATTATTATTATTTCAGCTGCTGTAACAAAAGTAGGTATTTCTCGTTTCAGCTTCAACACATTCTGATGACGCCATCAAAGTACGACCTGAAGAGACGTAATATTTAGGAGACTGTTTACATCATGGCGTCGGTGGATTTCAGAGGTAGCTAAATCGCTGTTTTGTTATTTGTTAGAAAGTTATTTCGATTGTATTATTTTTTTTAGCAGATATGCTGTTAAATTAGTACAAAATCACAGTTTTATTTCAAGTTCCCGAAACAGAGCCTAGATTCTGTATTTATATATTTTTAAATTTTCAGTTTCAGATAACGCTGAAAACGCTTTGATTAGCATGTCAGCTAACGCAGCTTAGCCTGCCTGCCTTAGAAGAGCTTTTGGTAGTAATTACAGCAGAGAATAACTCAGTTTATTGTAGTTTTCCGTTATAGTGGTCTGTACTTCTTTGCTACAGCGATGTCTTTGTAATTGGTAAATGGTGGATGTAGTACGCTGCTGTGTAATTCTTTTTAGCTCTTCCGGGACATAGAAAAGTAATCTTAGTCATGTCTTGAATTAAAACATTGCATTTCAGAACAGGAATTATTTGTATGATTAGTTTAGTGTAAAGCTGTATTGCTTTCAGGCTACTACTAAAATGGTTAAAGTAAACCTAAACCTGCATTTGCCTAAATTGCCTAAAGTGATGATACCTTACTAATACCTTAAAAAGCAGTCCTGAAAACACAACTGCGTATTAAAACTATATACTGTGGTTATGGTTAGGATAAAGGAGCTAGTTCAACATAACTAAAAAAAGATTATTTTTCAGCTACACGAAGTGCGTTATCAACTCGCTAAGTTAACCCAGGCTTTCTCCTGCCCGTTCACATGAAAGGCATCATTTGACCAATCAAAATTATTGATAAGTGCACTGGCAACTATGGGGAAAATACGATGAGGCTAAACACATTATACAGACCGAAAGCAGCGCAAAAGTCTGTGTGAGAGGAAAAACACTGTAGAGTAATGTGGTATTAAAAGTGTCCATTTTAAGTTCTTTGCTCAGTAAGACTGGGAAAGAGTTGCTATATTAATGAATTTTAGCTTATTTGAAGCCAGGAATGAAACCCAGTCAAAATTCTGACTGTGTAAGTTAACAGATTTATCAATATCACAGCTCTGGAGGTGTCATTGTTATTTTTCTACAGATTTTCACTGAATAAATTTAAATAAACTAGTCATGAAACACTGTGACAAACCATGAAAGCATATGTAGGTCTACTTTTCCCCCACACATAATTTAGAGTGAATGAGAGATTTGATGAACTATAATGTCGTTTTTATCAATCAAAAACTTGTCAATACCCACAATATCCATCTCAAGCTGTGATTTCAACCCTAACATGTAAATGCTGTCAATTTCCCACGCCGCATCGGTTCATGGTGTCATTTCACAAGCTGACTGCTTGTTTAATTTGCAGACAACCTTCTCGGGATATCCTGGGTGGACAGCAATTGGGTACCAGGTCTTAGTCCTGGAAATGTGCTGGAGTACTTCTCTGACAGAAGCAACCCCTTCTATGACCGAACTTGCAATAATGAGGTAGTGAAGATGCAGCGGCTTACTGTGGATCATCTCAAGTAAGTTTGTTCTACAGCTGGAAGATGGATGCAAATTAGTGAATAGGTTTTTTACAAATATGAAATTATTAAGTATTAAAAAAGAGTCACATTCTGCTCAGAATGTTATTGTCAAATAGACCCTGCCCCACCCCCCAAAATACACAAACGCATGCGCGCACACACAGAAATCTCAATAAAACCAATATATTAGTGGCATTTGTTCTATTAAAGTTCTGAAATATTATATCTCCACAGCTGTAAATTTGTGCAGACATTGTTTTTTTGTCTAATTTATAGTCAGATGGTGGGAGTTGAGTACATTCTTCTTCATGCTCAGGAGCCAATTCTTTATATAATCCGTAAACAACAGAGGCAGTCACAGACACAAGGTGAGCTTTGAAAAGTCTGATTGAATATAGTCTGTATCAGTCCTTTTTATTTATTTAACTACTTATTCATTTCAGATTTCCCATACTGTTCTTTTTATTATGAATGTCATGATGTATAGTCAAGAAATAGCAATTTACTTATACTGTTTACTGCTGTCCTTTCTGTTGTTCTTCAGCTGCATAAAAATGGTAATTTGTTACAAATAATTCAAACTGCATAAATCTTGAGGTGTTATAAGTTATATTTGTAAAGTCTCACATTTCACATCCTTTGAATTTCTACTTCTGTCTGTTCATGTTACAGTGATTCCTTTGGCAGACTACTACATCATAGCTGGAGTCGTGTATCAGGCCCCAGACCTGGGAACAGTTATTAGCTCCAGAGTGGTAAAAATCTATTATAATTCTATTAAAGAGTTTAGGTGGACAAACGTGATGAGAAATCAGTGTTAATATGAATCACATCTCTTTTTAGCTTTCCGCTGTGCATGGAATCCAGTCTGCTTTTGATGAGGCCATGTCATATTGTCGCTATCACCCATCCAAAGGATACTGGTGGCACTTCAAGGACCACGAGGAGAGAGGTTAGCTGTTTGGTCATTTACAGTTTAGACATGTTGGTTGTGTTCTAATTATTAATTGAGTTCCTGTAATGTGATCACAAATACTGAGAACAACAAAAGGAGGAGACAGCACCTGCCAGAGCTATGTAACCTTTTCTTGTTTGAAGGTGATTAACATTAATCTCTTGTACAGAAAAAGCCAAACCAAAGACTAAGAAGAAAGAGGAGCCTAGCTCTCTGTTTCAGAGGCATCGTGTTGACACGCTCCTTTTGGACCTCAGGTCCAAATTTCCACCAACTTTCTATCAGGTACTTTTCACACTGATGCTATTATGCAGTCTGTTCATTTGAATTTTGAGTCTAATCTTCAGTCAATCCAATTGATTTTGTTTTTCTTTTTTTTTTTCTGGACTTTCAGCCTAAACCTGGTGAGAAGCCTATTCCAGGTATAATATTTCAATCTTTTTACTGAATACATATTCTATGTAATAGTGTCTGTCAAGGTCTGTCTGGAAGTGCTTGTTTAAAATCCTGGAGATTATATTTCTTTTCATACATAAAATCTTGCCTGCATTTTCAGCATTGAATTCATATTGCTTGATTAAAGTAAAAAAAATCAATATGTTTATCTTTTTTCAGATGAATATTTTAATTTTAAAGTCACTTATGTTTAATGCGGCTTCTTGAAGGCCAAATTTTTGAGTGTCTTTTAAATTGGGGCTTTTGTATTCCAGTTGAGGTGAAAAAGGAGCCTGAACCTCCCACAGAAACAGTGAAGCAAGAGGAGAGGGAGCAGGCAACCAAGTCCTCTGCCCCAGCTCCACCAAACAAACCGCCTCCTGAGAAAAGACCCAGACTACAGTGACAGATATTCTCCTCACACTCCAGGAAAATTGAGCACTGCTCTGAGAGTTCTTCAGCTCTCACTGGAATAATGACTTGAGACGATAGTGTTTCCTTCTCAAAACTGAAAGAGGATCTGCCTCTGTGCTCATTTGATCAGTTTATAGAATACTGAGAGAAAAAAAGTGTCAGTTGTTTGTGTCACTGTCAAGACTACTTTTACACTGCAGCATTAGTCTTGTACTCTTGATAGGCTTCAGGCAGCCGTAGCACAAACAAGCGATTCAAAGTGGAGGATTTTTTTTTTTGATGATAAGCTGACATCAGCATCTGTGTCAGCTTACTGTTGGCATCGTCTTAATGTTTTTGTTGTAGTGACTTCAGCGGAGAATTTAATTCCCTGTTTGCTTTACAAATGAGATGTGTCACAATGCGTCATCTCATCTGGAAAGCAAACAGCCTCTTGACCCAAACTTGGCTTGTTAATTTCATAGACTTTCATCTGCTTTGGAAGAAATACCGTGTTTTTGTGTTTTTCTTTTTTTTATATTGTATCAATAAATGTATTCTGATCTGTTTAATTTGTGACATTTAACAGACTTCACATTTGCTTTAGTAATTAAATCTTGAACTCAAAGCTCTCACACTGTGGCATTTTCCCTAGTGAACTACAGCAAAATGTGTTTAATAATTATCCTCAGACCAAAAGCTAGTTTTCTTTGATCCAGTGTATATTGATGTGTGGAGCACCCAAAGGATTTGCAGAGATACAGTACTGTGCAAAAATCTTGAGCCAGTCCTAATTTCTCTATATTTTGCTACAAAAATGGGAAATAGGTGCAGTGGTTTATTGAAATGTGCAAATATAAATACAGAATATAATAGAAAAAAAAGTTGGTGCAATTTTAATGAGCTTGAAAGTCAATATTTGGTATAATCACCTTTATTCTTCAACAGAGCCTGGACTCTCTTAGGCAGCTTTCCTGTAGTTTCTTTAAGTAGTCTTCAGGAATACAGTACCAGTGAAAAGTTTCAAAACATTCAAAGTTCTTTGGATGTTGGCTGCCTTCTGTTTTCTGTCAAGATGATCCCTCACTGTTTCCAATAATGTTGAGGTCTGGCTCTGGAGAATTCATTGTGTATTTTTACTGCATTGGCTGCTGCCAATTAGGCAATTTCCACTTTAAAAATTACAAGCTTTTCAGCTCCTTGAAGGCAAAATATATACAAATGAGGGGAGGTTCAATACTTTTACACATTACTGTATCTGTACCTAATGCTCATTAAGAAATAGAGATTATTTGCAAATGGATAGCTGTAAGTTTATTCCTTCTTCCCCTTTTGTACCCTATTAGACTATTCAAAATGACTATTTGCTCAATGTAATTTTTTTATGTTAATATTCCAGCAACACTGTATATGGAGATATTGTGGTTTTTATGTCATGCTGCGAATCTGATGGCTGGAGTTAATCTACAGATTTTACAATAAAAATCTGTACGCTTGCCTCTAAAAAATATATATATTCTTTATAAATCAGGCAAATTGTCAGAATGGAATAGGCTACTCTTGGTTTTCTCCATCTGTGGATGATGGCTCTCACCACAGTTTGCCAGAGTCCCAAAGCCTTAGAAATGGTCTTGTAACCCTTTTCAGACTGATGGATGTCAATGACTGTTTCTCAGCTGTTTCTTTAGCTCGTGGCAGGATATGTTGCTTTTTGAGACCTTTTAGCCTACTTCACTTTGTCAAACAGGCTCTGTTTAAGTGATTTCTTGATTCAACAGGTCTAACAATCAGGCCCGGGTGTGGCTTTTTCACAGCACTGCAAGTTAACAGTGATTGGAGGTTACTCCATCATCTCAATCAGAAAAACAGCAAAGTCATATTTAATTTCCAGGCACCACTTTTTTTTTCTTTTTTAGAACACCCGCATTTTTATTAACGGGAAAGGATCTGAGGACCATTTTGCATCCTTAATGTTGCAGGTAATTTTCCCCAACAGGTGTCGCCATTTAGTCATATTTAGTTCGAGCTCTCCATGTTTAATTACCTTTTTTAATTTCCACATTCATGCCTCATCACTCCGGTGAGTCATAATGAAACAAGCATGCCTACTCACTGGAAAAAATTAAATTTTCCGGTAGGAAGAGTGAGTGGACAGCAGAAGGGTGTAAACACAAAAGAGTTGTGTGTATTTTTTTATTATTATTTGTTAATATTTAGTGTAGATAGCGGCTCCCTGTGTACCGATGCCACGAAGAAGAACTTTCTCGCAGGGCGTGGTGGGATAGGAGTCTTCCTCAGTGGAGGACTGAAACAGTGCCCCAGCTGGCTGGCTAGCTTCAGAGAGAAGATGGCTGCAGAGGAGATTTTCAGGCCACTGTCTGAAAACACAGCGCCGTTTGTCATGTTGAACGACGACTAGCCCTGGCGTGTCACCCCGGTTGTCGTGTTGGTCGGTTCCGCCTGGATTCGTCGGAGGGGATCAGACATTATGGGGTCGCAGACTCTGCAGATTCTGAGGCAGGGGGTCTGGGCTTCAATCACAGGCGGATGGTACTACGACCCCAATCAGAATACGTTCGTCAACGCTTTGCATCTCTACATCTGGCTTTTTCTGCTATGTTTCCCCTTCACACTGTACATGGTGAGCCGCTTTGCCTTTTGTTTTATGTTTATTTATTTATTTGTTTTACCTCACATAGAGGTATTTCTTTTTGTATTTGTCATGACTTGACAGCTTAAGTTGCCAACCCGACTATCCGTTAGGTTAGCAGCCACAGCGCACAAATAGTCGGTCTCGGTCTATTCTCTGGAGCGGAGACAATGTAAGCTCTCATTAAACTAAGGGAACGTAGCGCGATATTTTAAATATAGTGGAATTATTAAAAATGATCCAGTAAACATAAGGATTTCTTAGCAAATAAGCCTTATTCTGGTGGGAACATTAACAAAAGAGTCTCTAACTCCGTTCGGTTTCAGTGTACTGTCCATCAACTAGATTGGACCGAAATGCGCTTTTGTTCAGATTCTACGTTTCAGTAAAGGTCCACTTGGATATTTACGCTGTGTCCGGCTGTAATCAGTGAACTTATTCTCCCTTCCCCCTCTTTATTATCTACTTGTTTTCCTCCTGTCGGCAGTGATTTGCGGTACCACCAGTGTTCAGAAGCTACCAGCTGTGACTGCAGGAGCACAGCTGACAGGGATGTTAGCAGTGATCCTGCCCCTGTAAAAGCCCAAGAATCAGACTCAAATGACTGACCGCTGTTTGCTCAGTTTATTTATCCCCCAAACAACTTTGTTTGCACGTTTCTTAAAGAGCTTTAAAAGGTTATATACAGACCGATTCTGCCAAACTTTATGTGCTGTACACGAATATGATTTTAAAATAAACATTTATAACAGTTGGCAGGCTTGTGAATGACTGTGTGCTGACTTCTATATAGAGAAGCTAATGTTTGAAATAGGTTTGTGGTTTCCTTTCTATTCCTGGAGTGGAAATGCGTTGGTCAGCTCTGTGGTTTATATTGAGCCGCAAGTTTGAGTAGTGTTACTGCTGTTTGTGAGAACTGCAAACAGATGCAGGGGGATATCTCAAGGACAAGAGAGGGAATCTGGTGCTCATTTTGTCACCTCTTTCTGCAATAACCTCCCTGCCAGCTGCCTCACTACACAGACACAAAAATGATAATCGAATGCTGTAATTCTTAAAACACTGCAAATGTGTCATATTATTTGGCACAGTGGGTGCAGTAATGTAATTGTCTTCTTTAGCTGTGTTTAGTAGAGCTTATTTGCTCTGTGGCAATGCTTCGGTCCAGGTCGGGGGTTTATAAAGGATGTGTCATTATGTCTGAATGTCCAAATTTGATCTAAATCACTCCTGGGCTGCTGAGATAAATACAGGAAAGAAAAATGGATGTGAAATGTGTAAGACAGGGGGAAACAAAGCAGTATTAGGGCAGTCTGTATAACCTTTTTGCCTCCTTCTTCATCTAATACCAGGCCCTGCCGCCAACCATGGTGATAGTGGGAATCTACTGCGGTGTGATTGCTGCCATGTTCCTGCTGCTGAAGACAGTGAATTACCGCCTCCACCATGCCTTGGATGAGGGGGAGGTGGTGGAGCATCAGGCTAAGGAGAATCAGGGCAGCAGAGGTGGTACTGAGGGGGCTAATGATGGAGGCGTGACCCGACGGGAGGACAGCAATGGCCCTGGGTAAGTTCATGTCACGCACAGACTGATGGTGGATTTAATATCTGCAGATAGAGGACTGAGGTGCATAATTGATAAAAGTATTCTGTGAAGGATGTGTGAGGTCATTAAGTTGAGATACGTTACACTTTCTGGTGATGGTGTGGGGTTAAATTGTTTAAAGATGATGTAATCTACAGTTGTCCAATGGAGCTGAGGACAGAGGTCTGGACTAGTTATGACATGTGAAAACGCACATGCTGCATCCAAGTTCCTCAACATCAGGAGCAAGGAGGCTTTTTGCTTTACATTTATGCTCTAAATGCACATAACTGATGCTTTAGGGTGACTTAAAATTATTACATGACACATGCTGACACCACCTCAGGAAGTTACCTTTAAGTAATCTGTTGTTCAGTGATATTTAATTTGTCCTGGGCTAAGGCGTCTGTTGCTGAGCTTTGTTGTAAAAAGTATTACAGGGTTTTTGTTGGTCTCATTCGTATTGCCCAGACTTAAAGGTGACTTGTAAGGTTTTCTAAGAAGCAAACAAAGGTTTAGATTACATATTGTGTTGTGTTTTTCTTTGAGACTTAATAAAGGTGTTTGATGCATTTTCTGTGCCTTAAAACATTTCAAAGCAGATTTTTCCTTTTTCTCTCTCTGTGAAATGTGTGTTACTTACATTAGCGGTTGTTTTCATCCCCTGCATTTGCTGGTTTGTTTCTGTGTTGGTTTTCTTTTGGCATGCTACCAGCACTTGTAGGCCAGGGAAGTAGTGTGAAAATGTTGGCGGGAACATCCATCATGTCACCCACATGTTTGCATTAAAGAACAAACCAAAAGTGGGACTACTCCTTAAATAAAAAATTTTTTAAAATTCCAGAGTGCTACCCGTTGAGAGAAACGAGAGTGTTTTCAGTTATTCCCATGTCCTTTACCCAGCATGCACTGGGTTTTATTATTTCCTTTCCTCCCAGTTTAATGTGTCTTACTGCCAAAGTCCTAGAAGCAAGCCTCACTACTTGGTAGCTATCTTGAAATGCTTTAAGGCACTTATTTCGTTAGTTAAATTTGATTTCAGTGATCAAAGTTGCAGAAACTAATGAAATGCTTAAAGTTGCTGACATTGCCTGTCTCTTATAATGCTTCAGTTACTGTTCTGCAGCCATTGCCTCGCATTGTTACAAAGGTGTTTGTGTGTCCTGTTTGCATGAATACTAATGCATATTAGCTAATTTGCATCTGTAGTGGTGATACATTTCATCAGTTGTAACATTAAGAATCAGTAGTGCATTGTAGCATTACACTTACTAGCATTTTTTAGGTACACCTGTTTAGCTGCTCATTTAAGCAAATTCTGTATCTCTTCAGCTAGTCACATGGCAGCAGCTCAGTGCATTTTGGCATGTAGTCATGGTCAAGATGACCTGCTGAAGCTCAAATTGAGCATCAGAATGAGGAAGAAAGGTGATTTAAGTGACTTTGAACATTGCATAGTTGTTGGTGCCAGACGGGCTGGCCTGAGTATTTCAGAAACTGCTGACCTACTGGGATTTTCCTCCACAACCACAGAGAATGGTTAGAAAAAGAGAAAACATCCAGTTAGCAACAGTTCTCTGGGTGAAAATGCCTTGTTGATGTCAGAGGAGAATGACTAGACTGCTTCGTGTTGAACAACATAGACAGGCTACAGCAGTACAAAACCACACCAGGTGCCACTTTTGTCAGCTAAGAACAGAAAACTGAGGCAACAGTTTGCACAGGCTCACCAAAATTGGACAACAAACATTTGGAAAACCATTACCTAGTCTGATTAGTCTCAAATTTGCCTGTGAGATTCAGATGGTAGGGTCAGAATTTGACATAAACAACATGAAAGCATGGGTCCATCTTGCCTTGTATCAGTGGTGGTGGTGGTGTAATGTGTGGGGGATATTTTCTTGGGTCCCTTAGTACCAGTTGATCATTGTTTAAATGCCACAGCCTGCCTGAGTGTTGTTGCTGACCATGTCCATCCTTTTGTGACCACAGTGTACCCTTCTGACCAGACAATATGACAGACAATGACATCTATAATAAGTAATAAATAAACAGGTTTAATAAATAGGTATTATTAACGCTTTACAAAGTACAAATGAATATAGAAGCCCAGCCCTGAATGCCAGCTTTTTACTGTTTAAGTTTAGCTCTCTTTCAGAGTGAACAAAAGCCAGTGAGGTCTCAGCCTTTTACTGCCAATGACTTGAAGAAGTGACTCATACTCACATTCCAGAAGCAGTGCTTAGCAGGATGCTGGGACAGGGAAAAGGCAACAAAAAGAATGAGACCTCTCCACCAGACATAGCTTTGCCCACACATCTGGAGCAGCATTCTAGGTTGTTTGAGTTTGCAGCGTTGCAGACAAGCTAAGCTGACGTTAATTAAGGTGTTTTTTTTTTGGGGGGGGGGGGGTCCTCCACCGCCCACTCATTTTCTCTACTTGCTGCTCCTTTTTCCAGTCTGCTTTTTTTGGTGCTGCATGTTATAGTTGATTACTTGGAGTGTTTGTTTTGTGGTCTGACCTGCTATGAAACATTTTTGGCATGTGGAAATGATTTATATCCCTGGCAAGTTGTTTGTTTCTACATACCATCTGGTTAAACAAGCATGTCTGGGCTAAATATAGACCCGGAGAAAATAATTGAAAATCATTGCTTTCATCTGTTTTTGGTTCCCTCCGTGGACTTTTAAAGCCTGTGCAAAATATTTAAAATAAAGGCCTGATGACGCCTGATTAATGAGTTCACCTGGTGATTTTTGTTTTGGTTTCCCTCTAAAGTGAGTCTGACAACATCTTCTTTCTCTTTGGAGGAGATAAATGACATGTAGCGGGGTTAAACAACCAGGATGACCTCAGTGGTTTCCATCGATGTGCTTGTAACACAAGCGTGTGCATGTATTTGTGTGTCTGTAAAGGGACCCTGGAGGGGGTATTGAGATGGCAGACTTCATCCGACAAGAGACTCCACCAGTGGACTGCAGTTCCAGGAACTCCTATATTGGGATGGAGTCTAACCAGCAGGTAAGCAGAGCACTGGCCTGCTGCACACTGTGTTCCATAATTGGCTTTATAGTGACTTTATATCACATTTCCAGCCTGGAGAAAGCAAGGTTTGTGTACCAGTGTCAGTGCACCAAACCATAGATGAGGTTGTTTACATATCATTGAGTGTTTAAGAACAAAATTAACTCATCACAGTGGAAGCACTATTTTGTGGAACAGTCCCAATAGTGAATTTAATCAAGGTTTTTCATAAACAACCTGTTTAAATTGAAGCAGCATCCTAAAATAATGTAGTCAGATATTTAATGTACGTACTTTTTTCTGTAAACTATAATCTTATATTGTTATGTGTATTGTGTTTACTGTAAGCGGAGTAATTTAAGATATGCATGCAAATACGATGTGGAGGTTAAAAGTCCAGTTCAAATTATTTTTGTTGTTGCTGGACTAGGGAAAGCTGTGTGTGTGTGCGCACGCGTGTGTGTGTGTAGTGTTGTTGTTAATAATGATTTTCAAATATTGCTGTCAGGCCGAAATCTCCTTTAATGTTCAAAGTTCTTTAGCTGCCGAATTCTGTGAGATATATTTAACCTCTGAATCCCCATGGGTTCTGTGTTCTGTGTCTTTGTACTGTATGTCCTTGAGTCTCTAATCAGCCTGCACGTTCTGCTCAGCTGCTGTGTGGCGAGTTGGAAGAGAAGCCAAAACTTTTCTCTCTGATGACAGTACACAGACACTGGCTGTTTGAAATACACAAACAGCATCTTCTTTGAGATGTCATTTTACATAAAGCTCACAGCTTGTCAGTTTGCTCGATGAGCATTTTGCTGCAGAAATTTGCTTCTGATATCCTGACCCTTTCCTTTTGAAAGACAAATAGATTAATTTATCTTCTCATTCAAATTTCAGATTGCATCTACACATCGAAGAGCAACAGTTGCCAAAGGTAATGTGCCAAACAACTTTTTTTCTGTGCCTACTCAACTTCAAACGATTAAAAGAGAAAGAAGGGACACATTAAAAGCAGTGTTAGTTTAACATCTTCTTTGCAACACTTTCTCCTTGTGAAATAACTACATCCTTGGCCATGATCCCCACCCAGCTGCCCAGGAGATGTAGCATGACTTAGCATTGCTATGACCTCAACAGTCACACCATGACAAGGCAGCTTTCGACAGGCGCTACTGGGTTTGAAAAAAGGGGGGGGGGGAGTAATACAATAAGAATACAATAAGACCCAGCATCAGAGTCATTCTCTGGGAGCAAGTTATTGAAACACAGAAATGAAGACAACAGCTGTACTTGTAGCTGTGCTAGGGGGACCATTGTACTCAGCGTTTGAGTGAGGCGTCTGCGTTGCCTGAATAATTCAGTGAGTCTGTTCGATGCCATTCTAATTAGCTGGCAGTTTGTGATGAGACTAAATGGTCTGAAGTGGGACAAGGACTCTGCAGGGATTTAGTTTTTTAATCTCCCCTCCTCTTTACTGTGCACTTAGACAGTTTGCCACAGACTTCCAGGAAGTCATGGCAGCTTTTAAAAAAAATAAAAATAAATAAAAAGACAACATTTATTTCCAAAAGGAATCCTAACAGTTACATCTTTGTTCAATTGTTATCTTGTGCTGCCTTCGGGACATTCAAAGAATCTATTCAGAACAGCTCATACCTTCATTAAGTCTGGCTTTTCCCCATAAACAGTTAGGGACACCTCTCAGAAGAAGCATTTCTTACTACAAGGCAACAGTGTCTATTTCTTTATTATTTATAGAGGCCAGTTATGTGTAGATTTTTCGATACTTTTTTTCTTAAAAGCATTTTTTCCCTAATATTTTTTAGGAGATGTGGAAAGGACCTCAGATGACATGAGTTTGACTCTCGTTGAGAGCTGTAGTCATGATCATGGTAAACACACATCCACTTATAAATAAAAAGCTTATTTTATGGTACTGGCAACGATTTTTTAGCATTTTCCTCAATATATTATTTCTTTGTATCCATTTAGATCTGCTCTCAGACGCAAAGATGTACTGCCTCGTTCCCAATGATTCCTTCGCCTCTTTGCAGCCATCAACCTCCTTATGTCCTTCAGAGCTGTCCAGGGAGCCTGCTGATCTCTGTAACTCTGCTGCTTATCACTTCAACCTGTCACACTCCTCCTGTGACACAGAAGTGACCTCTCATTCATCCATGCAATCTCAGACCTTCAGGAAGGAGCTCCGTTCTCGAGGCCTGCCTCGGACCTCTAGCTCAGCAGGTTCTGCTTTCCCTGACCCGTGTCTGCCAGACTTTGCTCTGTATCCTCCACCCAGAAGAGGTGGCCTTGACCCTGTGTGTGAGTTGGAAGCTGCCAGACCACACAGGCCAGGGTTGTGTGACAGACAGGGGGCAGACCGCCTGCACCAGCAGGACCACGCTATGCCCTCAACTTCTGGAGCAGAGTGCTACAGACACAAAGAGCAACACAGGGTTGCTCGTTCAGTCTCTAAGGAAGCAGGGGAAGGTAGCTCAGGACTATACCAGGTGGAAGGGGGTGGTGGTGGTGGTGGTGGTGGTGGTGGAAAAGGCTGTTGTGGAGGAGCAAAGTCCCAAGGAGGGGAGCGAAGTGCTGATAGCCTGAGGAGTTTAAGTACTCGCAGTAGTGGTTCCACTGAGAGTTACTGCAGTGGCACAGACAGAGACACCAACAGCACTGTCAGCAGCTTCCACAGTGAACAGACTAGCTCAACACATGTGGAGAGCTTGCTGTCACTTTCAGGGGATGAACGTGCACGGGAAAGAGGGGAGACAGTATCTGCTCCAGCAGTCGACAGGACTTCTAGTATTAGCCTTCGAAGTCTTGGTAACCTTCCCTCCAGGGAAGCCAATAAAAACCCACATGCCAATGAGCTGACTGCTAAACAGACTGTGAACACACAGTCATCTGCAACCCAAGAACTGGTAGAACCTGGCAGGTGCACCGAAGAGCCTGGCATCAGGACCAGTGCTGATGGCTCGACAGGTGTAACTGTCACAGAGCAGGAGCAGGTGAAAGACAACATTCAACCAAAGTCAGCTAATATTGTTCAGAGGACTTCTTCTCTGTCAGCAGGTCGCAGTGGACGCCGACGGACAGGAAAGAAGAGAGCAAGCAGCTTTGATGCCAGCCATCACCGGGACTACATGTCTATGCGTGCTATGGCCAAGCCCTGTAGTGCTGTATTTACTGGTGGTGGAGAGGATGACTCTAGTGATCAGAGTGAACTCAGCTGTGCCTCCAGTCTCCGCTCCACCCAGCACCTAAGTACAGATAGCTCATCTAGTGCCACGTCCCGTTCCTGTCACTCACCAGAGAGCCACTACAGGGCCCTGAAAGCCAAGCATGCTGCAGCCAATGCACCCTCCTCCTCTTCCACCACAGTAAAAGCTGAGACAGGAGTGCGAAACGGAGGGAAGCGGCGCACCTCCCGCCGTACCCCTAGCACAGGCAGTGCCAAAACACATGCCAGAGTGTTGAGCTTAGACAGTGGTACAGCTGCATGCCTTAACGATCCCAGCCGCCTAGGAGCTCCAGCAGGGCCTCGGCCCCTTACCACTTCCAAGTCAGACTTGGAAGCCAAAGAAGGGGAAGTCTTGGATGCAGCATCCCTACTGGGTCGTGCCTCCCAGCTGGAATCAGTGACCCGCTCCAGAAACAGTTTGCCCAACCAGGCAGCTTTCACTGAGCCTCAGGATGCTAATGCTCCTTCCCTGCGGGGTATGTACAACACACAGCTCCCCAACGTACTGTACACATTGCATTCTGTCTGATTTACCATTAGTAATTGATGCCTAGTCTACATTTTATGATGGCAGTGTAATACTGATAAGGCCCCAAAGCAAATGCAGTTTTGTTCTGGTTAGTTAGGTTTGATATTTTTACTTGTGTTGCTTTACTAGTGTTGTTTACATAATAATCGGTGGTGATGGTTTGGATATGTATTGACTTGGCATCACTGGAAACCTTTAGTAATACTCTAGTGCTTGCTGGCATATGAACAGGAGAATAATGACAGAGTTGATAAACTTGAATCTGTTTAGGTGTAGTCTTTCAGTTCTTTTGAAAGTAAGTGTGTATGTGCGCATGTGTGAGAAAGTGTGGGACGTGACTGCAGACAAAATGCTGTCTTTCTTCATTCAGTGTTACCATGGAGTGACCATTCTGACTCAAGCATATTGTTTCTTGTGTAGATCAATACTAGCATGACGGCACAGTGTGCGTGTTGTATTGAGGTTAGACACATCAGCTCTCTTATTAGTGTAAAGCTCAGTTGGTGTAATAGGCATTCCATACTCCACATTCTTCAAATTTCCAAGCTAATATCTCACATTTTTACTGAGTTCTTCTCTGGTTAGCTTCTTATTTTTTGGCTTCTGGAGTGTACACCTTCTGGGATATACAATATTAGAGGCAGGATATGCCTGGGCATATGACCCATTTTCTAGAAACATGTCATAACCTGACTCCACACTGCTAGATCACGGTCTGTAAAGGGATATTTGTTGGTATTTTAATCTAGTATTCCTAACTAAAGTGACTGACTTGAAGTAATGAGTGGTGGGGGTTTTTTGTGGAAAAATGCTTGACTTGGAAGAAGCCTGTGATGTCAAATGCTCCTTCTGTGACTGCAGCAAGAAAGCAAGTATATTTTCAGTGAATAAGTTGTGCATTATTTATCATGCAAACAAAAAGCTGCATCTGCTCATCTTGATACATGGGGATTTTGCTACACCAGTACTCCTTGTTGACGTACAGGGGTTAATGCTAACTAAATTTAGCAGGAGTTACCTAAGTTTAGCTAGGAACTTCTGAGTCATTTTGATGCTTTTATTAGTCTTATCTGTTTGGCCTACTGTTTTAGCATATCACCGATAAACCTTTGGAGTGTTTTCTCAGAAGACGAGTGTAAGAAGGCTAAACCTTCTTAGCAGATCTGCTAACTTTAGTTAAAATGTGCTGCTGGTCATAACAGATCAAGTAATGCTGTATCAGCAAAATCCATTGTTTTTGCCATTACTTTCAAGTTCCGCGCGACCAGAACAGAGTATGTGCTTCTCAGCAGAATTTATCAGGCACGGTTTAAAGGCTGCGCTTCCTTTTGTAAAATGTATCACATTTTGGTATGGTACAGAGATCATTTTTGGGAGTGTTTTCGTGTGCATTTGACTGTGATAATTATGGCATAAGAAGAAAATTTGTGAAGAGGGTAAGGTGCATGATATGCCTACCTGGAAAAGAAATGGTGGATGTTGTCATCTGTGTTTCAGTGACTAGGTCATTAATGTCTTTCAGTGTTGGTCTGTACGTCATGTTGGGTTTTTTTCAGATTTTTTAACTCTTATTAAAATGTAGCTGAAACGCACGGAAAAATAATCTCCTGGTTTCCACATAAGGCTCTCATAAAGAAAGGAAACTCATCCAGTCTAACTGGCCAATGATGTCTCTCATCATGACAGCCCCAGGAAGTGAGGAGACGGTCATATTCCGTCGCGAACGTAGCACATTTCGTCGGCAGGCAGTGCGGCGGCGACACAACGCAGGGAGTAACCCCACCCCACCCACCTCCCTCATTGGATCCCCTCTCAGGTACGGCGTGCATGGAGCAGGGAGTCATTTCTGCTGTTGTGTTGCCTGGTATGAGCATGTGACCAGGTGGCACACTTTCTTGTCCCACATCTCCACCAACAGGATATCATTTATGATTGGACTGGTGTCTCCACTCTGCATGTGGTTTCTTTGGTCCTCCTTTTCTCAAGACTTCTCTCTTTATCCTGTTGTCATACCATCTAATCTTTTAAATTCCACATTTTGGATCAAAGAATGGAGTCCTTACAAATTCAAAGGCACAAAGCCACAAGGTTTGACTAATCTACTTGGCTGACACACCGCCTGCTCTCAGATGTGCTCATGGTTTTGTTCAGTAAGACAGACGTCCCGCTGTATCACATTGCGCTGCCCTCTGGAAAGAACCTTGTGGGCAGAGAGTGAGTGATTATATTGATCATTAATAAAAAAAAATAAATAAATAAAAAAAAACAGTGTAAGTCTACAGTATTGCCCAACATGATCAAATTATTTTTAATTGTGATACTCTAGCTGCTCTGTCTTAAATTTTGAGAGCCCAGTTTTTTTACAACAGTTTTTCAGCTCACTGTTTTAATGCTTCCACCAGGTTTTTCTTTTAAATTCTAACTTGCTTTTTTTAAATAATAAATAACCAGTGTCTTTTTGTCATGCAATTCCAGTGTTGTGGCTCTCCTAATCCCATTAGTATAAGTATAGATTTTTAAGATTTTATTAAGTTGATTATGGATGCAAATCACATCTCTACATCTTTAGTCAGTGTTAAGCTGGTCTTTAGCAGGTCTTTATTTGAGATCTAACTCTAAAAGTTAGTGTCCTGTGTGGACAATCATTTTAATCTTTTCTGTACTCCCATGATTTGCTACTTCCCAGCAAAATACTACAAATTAACTGATAGTCCTATGTAGTATAATTAAAAAGAACAACTAGTCAGAGATGGAAATTAACAGTTTATGTTCCACTGGTATAACTCTGTGAATGTGCATCAGGTTCTTCCAAGCTTTCTAACTATTACAGTTTGGTTGTATAACTACTAGCAGATACTCACCTCTAGGCAAGGCTTTTTGTTTTCTTTCATCTATCTTACAAGGTCTCATTTCTAAATTCTGAGTCTTAAAAATGTGAAGGAAGGATAGCAAGCCTATGCCAGGTATCCGTAAACTTACAAAATTCCCTCTTCTACTGATCCATTCCCCCTTCACTGTCCCTTCACTCCCTATACCTTTTTCACTTAATGCTCGTACTTGTGCACTAGATATGAGTAAGAGCATAAATCCAACCTTAAATGGGAAATGATCTGAGTGTATTATTTTCCTGAAAATCTTCTGAATCCTTTGACGGATTGCTGCTGTTGTAATCAGATACTTGAATAGGTGCTATTCAAGAAATAATGAGGGGAAAAACATCTGCTCTCACAAATCATGTCTGGCATGATTGAGGCCCATTTGTAATGAGTTTAAAGTAAAAAGAAAAAGTGATGATTATTGTGATGTGGGCTGAATATTAGCCTGCAGCCTCTACTACAAGTTACTGAACTTCTGTTCAATTTAAGTGTAAAGGTCACACACACACAGAGCAGCCATGCTGTCTGTTAAATTCTTATTTTTGCCCTGACTTGGGGTTTCTCCACTGTGAAAACCAGCATGTGCACACCACATCAGATCCCACTATTGTAAAACCACCCATGTCACATCCTGCTCACCTTTTAATGTTGTATATCAGCAATATCAACACCCACTCCCCCAGACTCCACCACTGCTCATATTCCCCCCTTCTCCCTTCTCCCTTCTCCTCCCAACAGTCTTCAGGAGGCTCTCAGCCAGGCCTCCCAGCCTTCTACTTCCCAGGTGAAAAGTCAGCCATCCAGAACCTCATCCCAGGTTACAGTGCTGAGTGCAAGTACCTCCCTGCTGGCCAGGAATGGAAGCACACACCTGGAGGGTTCTCAGGACAAGGCCTCAACTGTTGGTGCCACCAGCTTGCAGGATGACTTCGGTAGGGTGTTCATGAAGAGAGCTGAGCCGTTAGGAAAGAGTTTCTTGTGCGAGAGTGTTTGATGGGTAGCTCACAGAGCGGTGACAAATCTGAACATTTTGTTGTAAGACCTGTATTTTCTGATATGTTTTGGATTAGGGCTCCTTGATATTTTGGAATTGCTCAGAGGAGAACTGTCACAGATATGACTATGGACGTCAGTCACAGCAGAGCCCTATTATCCGCAGTCGGTGAACTGTTGTAATCAGTCAAAGCACAGCGCCATTATCCATGCTCCATTTATCTCTGTCTGTGATATTGTGTCTGTAGCTAATACTTGACCTCACTGGGATATTGATGTTACCCTTTGGTCACAGGATAGCACATACCTGTCCCCAGAGCTAACAGCAGTGTTACAGATTGCTATAGATGTCTGTAGATAAGCATGTTTCCATTAACACAATACATCAAGGAAAAGTAGAGGTTGTGTAAAAGCTGTCATACACTCTTTATCTCAATCAGATAATTAGACCAGAAGCAGATTACTGTTGTGACACACTACATTGTGTGTGTGTGTGTGTGTGTGTGTGTGTGTGTCACATGATTTTGTCTATCTACGTAAGAGTCTGAAAATGGCTTCATGCAGGGTTTTATACATTTTAGATTTTGAGGTGATTATGATAATACTCCAGTGAAGATGTGGTTCATGGGACACCTCTGAGCAACTGGATACTTTTCTTTGTTTTTCTGACAGTTTCATCATACATGATGCATTGCACATGTTGGCACGTCCTTAACTGGAACCCTTAAATAGAAATCCATTGAAGGGCTGTTACAAATTCCTCAAAGTGAATTTTGTGCATGTGAGGTTTCATTAACAGGGGCAGACAAACAGATTTATTGGGCAAGTGACTTTTTTTTTGGTAATTTGTACACACTTAATAGACACTCGTGTCTCAGTGAAGTTGAGAAGCATGTGGGCTTAAAAAATGTAGTCATGAAGAAATGGCCTAATGTTGTATAAAGTTATAATGTGTATGTTGTAATGTTCTAAAAAGTGTTATAATGAAACTGTTATATGGTGAAAGGAACGTGTTCTAAAATACATGTTCCTTCACCATATCTGTTTTTCTTCTACACTTTGTGGAATTTTTTTTTAACCACATATGGACAAGGAACCAAATATGGGAACTTCACATGAAAATGCAATATTTAAAAAAATGCCACAATGAGTGCCATATAAAGAGTTAAGAGGTTTCTATTAACAGTATATTAGTGGGCTTCACAGAAGATGGTTTGGATGAATCTAGAAAGGCTTCTTAGAGCTGTAAAAAAAATTTTTGTACCTCATCACAAAATCAGTGGAATAAAACTTCTCTGAAGCAACAGTTATGCAGTAGGAACAACCTGATCACTTGTCAAGACCAGCAGGAAATGGGTAACTTGCTTACAGCCTGTGGGAGGAGGCGCTTTCACTACATAATCTTATTTAGCTCAGATGAATACAGTAATATTGTCAAATTCATCTGATTCTCTACATGTAAACATGAAGTTGAATTAAATTATTTCTACAGACGACGCCACGCTCTGCTTGTGATTTCCATGGACTGACTGTGCTTTTCTTTTCTTTTCTTTTTTTTGTTGTGTGCCTCCAGGAAAGCTCACTCCCTCCTTATACGAAGCTGGCGGATGTGACATGTCGCTGGTCAATTTTGAACCTGCAACCAGACGAGCCTCCAATAACATATGGTTAGTGTCAGAGTGATCACCTTTAGTGGGATTTTAGATGATAACATATGACCCCCTGAGCCTCTTGTATTTTAATCATGACTTGGCTGTTTTTTTCTAAAAAGCTTATTAATTAAACAGAGGCTTATTAGCACCTGCCAGTACTTCTGAAGTTTCTCATAGGTGGATTCTGTTACCTTCTGTTCTAAACCATGCTAGCACTTTTTACTTGTTTCCAGTGTTTATTCTAATATAAGAAATCTTGGTGATGGTTATAGCTTCATATTTAACATAATCCCCTTTGATGTGAAAGAAATCTTAATTTTCTTATTAAACTTTGAAGGATTTAAACATGGGGCATAAAACATGCCCCAATGCATTTTATGTATTTGAAATAAGATCACTTATCTTTATTTAAATGGAAATAAATGTTTTTTTTATCTTTTGTGCAGTTACCTAGCTCACCTTTTCTTGACTGTAATGTTGCATATTTTGTTAGTCTGTGATGCGAGTTCCTCAGGTCTCCAATGGTTATTGGAGATTTAAAAAAAATTTTTTTGTAATGGAATTGAGTCTTAAAAGGAAAAGATGACCATGCAGTACAAAAGCATCGCATTGGTTATTTAGTTTGAGGTCATCGGGAAATGAATCATGATTTAATACAATAAGTGCAGCAGATGCTTTTCTCTCATCAGTGTTCTCATTTTGTTTAATTCCCTGCAGGGATACCGACTCCCACCTCTCCAGTTCTACCTCAGTTCGCTTCTACCCTCATGACCTGGTGTGTACCCAACTAGTGAGCTCCTCTTGGCGCATGCGTGCATGTTTGTGTATTTGTATTTTTGTGAAAAGGGGAGGGAGAAAGGAGACAGGCTGAAACAGGTGACATACAATAATAAAGCAGGTTGTCAGTTTTGTATATTATTCCTGGAATATTGCCAGATGCAAGTAGGGTTTTTTTGTTTTGTTTTTTTTATTGGCTACTGTTCCTGTTTTTCCTCAGGCTGAAACCCAATCACGTTATAGCAACTTTAATATAACTGGATTGGCTACCAGCTCTTTGATGAATTTAAACTAGTTTTAAGAGGGTATCTGGTGTTTTCTAACCACTGTCTGCAATAAGTTCATATGGTCTGAAGAGTGAATGGGATATGCTGGTGTAATCTTTATCCTGCCTGAAAGCCAAAATCTTAAAAAATGTAATTGCAGTCAAAGAAAATATTTAATGCTTATAAAGCTTTATTACTATAGATGTACCTTTTTTTCAGTTTCATCTTGATGTAATGTAATAAGTTTTTCCTTTATTCCAAATCATGTTTTTGGACATTTTTCTGATTGTGGGATAGATCTCCCTCCCTCAGATCCGTTTGAACCGTCTGCTGACTATGGACCCAGAACTGCTGGAGCAGCAGGACGGAGATCTGAGCCCGGAGCTCCAGGATGCACCACTGGGACAAGAGGACACTGCAGCCGCCGCTGCAGCTGGGAAAGCAAAGCAGTACTACCGTTTGTGGCTTCTCCCCTACCTGTGGGTCGGCCTGCATTTTGACCGACTTACCCTGTTGGCGCTGTTTGACAGGTAAGGCTTCACAACAGGTCATCTCCATCTGCTCCAGCTACATTTTTACAAAGCATCAGGTAACTAACTAATATCAGCTGAAATAATGCTAATTGAAATTCAGTGTGTTACATACTTAATCTCAATTTAGGCAAATAGGGAAAAAAAAAGTCATGCTGGATATCTATACTGATGTGGACTGGGTAATGTGTTAGGAAAGAAACGTGCCACGTTGTTTAATGGAAATCTAAATTGTCAACCTACAGAGGGCTGAATTCAAAGGCAGCCTGAAAAAAAAGATGCAACAGACTGAAATTTCTCTGCAGTAGTTTGTGTGGCCTGCATGTGCTGCATGGTGATGACCACACCATGCAAGCACATCCATGGTGATCAGATATCCCCTCATGTTACCATTAGTGACACTGACTCTTGCCAAATGCCAAACTAGTGAAGTTTTTTTTTAAGAAAAGATGAGGAGGAAAAAATTTCAGTGGCCTCCACCTGTAAAACCATTTCTGGGGTTAGGGTTAGTGTACCTGTTGTTAATTTCATTAACACCAAATCAGCTTAGACTGATTAACAACCCCCTCTGCTTTTTAACTGACTAGATCAATATCCCAGAATTTTTATTGACTTCATGCTAAAGTCTGATTTAAAGTATTAAATTTTTTTTGAGCAGTATATTTTTCTTCCAAGGAACCAGAGTTTTTTGTAATTTTTTTTAAAGTGGTCTTGAGCAATCGTTCTCCAGGCATGCTGGAGGTTTTTCAAAGTTTTTCTTTGGACATTGGCTGCTTTTTCAATCATTTTCAGTGCAGTCCTCTCACCTGACCATTTTCAGAGGAATTCTTTTTCCACTTATCACTGACAGCGGATGAACAGTATCTAAAAGTCATAAAATACCAACTGGTAAGTGTCTGATTCTTAACGGCTTCATTTTTCAGCATCACAATGATCCCAATTACACTGCCAGTTCAGTAAAACCATACCTGGCTAGAAAAACACAACAGAACACTACCAGTCATGGATTGGCCCCTCCAGAGCCAATATGACAACATTATTGAAGCTGTGTGGGATGGAGAACAGAACAAAAGGCAGCCAACATCCAAAGAAGAGTTTTGAATGTCCTTCAAGAAGCCCGGAGAACTAGTCCTGAAGACAAATTAAAGAAACTAAAAGAAAGTTGCCTAAGAGAGTTCAGTCTGTGTTGAAGAATAAAGGTGGTCATACCAAATAATAACTTTCAAGTTTGTTAGAATTGTACCAACTTTGGTTTTCCCTTATATTCTGTATTTCCATTTATGTTTGCACATTTCAATAAATCACTGCACCCACTTCAAACTTTTTGTTGAAAAGTATAAAGAAATGAAGGGTGTCTCAAGACTTTTGCACCGTACTGTTGTCATTTGTACTTTCTGTTTCTGGATTCAGCAAGAAAATCAACCACATTGTTAGGACTTTGTGAAATTGAAGTAATTCATCTTATTAGTGGATTTGGAGCCTCTGCTCTGGAGTCTCTTGTCTGTAATTATCTTTATGTGGGAGTCAGTCAGACCTCTGGAGCAGTAAGCTTCTCAACAGCACCAAAAACAATGATGACAAGTAGCAGTGAAAGAATTTATTTTTGATTTCTGTTTTTTTTGTTTGCGCCAGATGGATCTCTTTAGTCAATATTATCCCTTAAAGTTGCTCCAGTTTGCTGACCCATCACCACATGCTGCCAATTAAAACAGAGCTAATGACCATTATTTATTTTTTGATTATTTGTTGATCCCAGTCTTTTGAAAAGTTTGTGCTACTCTAATTAATCTTCCTTCTCTCTGTGTCAAGAATAGAGCTCTAGGAATATTCTTTTGATGTTTTTCAAACCTGATTAGCATAGGAAGTGTTACAAAGTGATTTTTGATGTCCAAAAAATGCTGAAAGTACCTGTGAGTTGACTTTTGCTGTTTGTTACAGGAACCGTGAGGTTTTAGAGAATGTGCTGGCAGTGGTTCTGGCTGTCCTTGTGGCCTTCCTGGGTTCAGTGCTGCTGGTTCACGGCTTCTTCGCTGATATCTGGGTTTTTCAGTTCTGCCTTGTCATTGCAAGCTGCCAGTATTCCTTACTAAAGGTGAGTAGCTAGGTTTACAGCATAACCTGGGTGGACTCAACCTTTATAGAGTACAACAGACAAGCACTGGTACGAAGAAGCAGTTTAAAAGCTGCAAAACATGTTTGGGCATTGAAGCAAAAGTTTGGCCTGCCTTCAAGAGAACTACTGTTGCCAAAATAAAAATGATTTATTTCTTTACTTCCTCAGAACCCTATTGTAATAACATGTTTGTACAAGTCATCCCAGCATTATAATTTCAATTGTGCCTTTCTTCATTGACAGAGTGTTCAACCAGACTCCTCTTCCCCTCGTCATGTAAGTAAATGTCATTTAAAGTCATTATAACAGGTTGGCATTAAAAAATGGCATCTAAACAAGATTAAATGCAATAGATTTTATGTAATAAGGATAAAGTTTCCTTTCCTATGCTATATAATCTGTAGTTATTATCCAGTAGCTTTTTTTTTTTTTTTTTTTTTTTGCTTTGTTGTGGTCCTAAAAATTCCACCCCCCACCCCACAGTGAGTCTGGGTTTTCCATCCTCCCCTGCGTCAGTGGCCTGCTCTGAAACAGCGTCTTTTATTAATGCAGCTCATACTCAGCTGCAGGCACAAGCTTTAAATAGCTGGTCAGAGATTAGACCACAGCTCTTACTCTTTGTCTCTGTCGCTCTCTCTTTCTCTCTCTCCCCCTGGGTGTCCTCTCATCTCACCTCAAGGACTTTTTCCTTTCCATTTCTCGACATTTGGGGGGGGGGGTCCTTTTTATTTTTTTTGGTGGTGGGTGAACTGCTGCTAC
>VUQK01001351.1:27559-43383 GCA_015106715.1 Bujurquina vittata | reverse complement strand
AAAAAGAAAAACCCACTGTAAAAATTTGAGCCCTAAAAAAAAAAAAAAAATTATATACACTGAGACAGACATCAAACCACAGTGGGCCCACGTTGCCAAGATAACAACAGAGAAAAGCTTTCTAAATGACAAAATGATATTGGCTGCAGCAAGTCCATAGCTCTTTCACAGTCGTCTTCTACTCCAGTGCTCAAACCAAAGTCCGTCTTACTATCAAAATAAAGATCTTTTTTGGCAATGCACGTCTTTCCATCTCTGAAGTAAGCCGATACAAACATTATTTGTGCAATGTTTTCATGCACCCACTGAGGTAAGGCTTCAGCGGGTGTATGAAAACCCCACTTCCTCACCATAACTGTTCTGGATATGCTCTTACGTATAACTCTCCCTGTTTAATTTGTGCCCTGCAGTGGCTCTCCGCATGAAGTTTCAGTCTCATGAAGTGAGCTGAGCTCGAAGCAAAAGGGAGGAGTGAATGGAGAGAGACAGAGTTGTTTTGTTACCGCACTCGGTGCAATGATGCAATTTATAATTAAAATGCAAATGGAACGACAGGGAGTCTCTCTTCACCTTGTTTTCACTTTACACCAACATTCTCAGGGGAGGCTGATCTCTGCCCGGGATCTATGTATCCAAGCCAGTAAATCAATTTTTATATGAACCACTGAAATCAATTTGAGATTTAGGCTATACAAAAACTGAAGTACAAGCCACTGTTTAGCTGAGAGAAAACTTGAGATGCATGGATGGACACATCCAGCCTATGGCTATAAAAACATTTTTTACTTTGCTATGATGATGTGTGAGGGATTTTAAAAAGCTCAAATCCCCAAATTGAAGACTAAAAGCAATTATTCAGCAACGAGAAATCACATGAAATACAAGAAAATACAAGAAAACACAAGAAAACGTCTGACACGTCCACCATTGACCTGTCTCTGTTTTGACTATAGCTTATCACAAAAGGTGGTTCAAGCATCCCCTAAGCTTCAATCTCAACAAACAACAAAGATAAACACTGTGGAATGAATCATTTGAGGAAGTTTTATAACAAAAGTGTGCCTGACAGAGAAAACGATGGAGAGGAGGCATTTTTTAGTGGTTGTCCTTCAGCATGACTTTGTCATGTAACACATTTCCAGCTCAATTATCTGCATCCAGTGGATTTCAAACACATTTAGCAAGGACCAGAGAGCTTGGTAATTAGCAGGATCCCTGGCTCATAAGGGGACCAAAAACAAAGCCTGTCTTTAGCTCTATCTTTATCCCCTTCGCTTGTCTAATCTCTTCTGATCCTTCTCTTTTCACAGAGGGTGCTGGACATCATGTATGCACGCCATCAGTATCTTTGTATGCCAACAGGTTTCATCTTTTCTGGACCAAAGCATGTTGCAAAATGAGAAACTTAGAATAGGCTTAGAAATAAGTAAATGAAGACTGTTAAACTGCATCACACATAAAAACCATTTAATTAAAAAACATAATCAAAACTATCAATTTAAAATTGTTTCTTGCATCCCAAACCACTGCAGAAATATTACATGTATTCTCCACTTTGTTAGGCACACCTTACTAGTACTGAACCCCCTTTGCCTTCACAACTGCCTTAATTATTTATGGCACAGATTCAGCAAGGTGCTACAAACATTCCTCTGAGATTTTGGTCCATATTAATATAAAAGCATCACACAGTTGCTAAACATTTGTCAGCTACACATCATGATGCAAATCTGCATCCCAAAAGAGCTCTATCAATTGAGCTCTGGTGAGTGTCAAAGCCATTTGAGAACAGTGAGCTCGCTCTCATGTTCAAGAAACAAGTTTAAGATTATTTGAGCATTGCTCCATGGTGCGTTATCCTGCTGGACGCAGCCATCAGAAGAGGAGTACATTCTGGTCATAAAGGGATGAAGATGGTCAGCAGCAATACTCAGGCAGGCTGTGGCATTTAACCGATGTTCAGTTGGTACTCAGAGGCCCAGGGTGTACCAACAAAATATACTCCAGTTTGGCACCACCAAATTCAGAGAACCTCTGCCGATGGCATGTTTCACTGTTATCCTGGAAATGTGAGGTATGCAGTAAACTGTGGCGCTCCAGTATTGCTAACCACCACATCAGACAGGGTTCCCCTCAGCCGTACAAAATAAGGCCTCTCCGACAGACAATCAGCAATCCAGAAGACAGTAGAAGTGGTGACACTCATCCTGAGCAGTTTCTCACTGAGCAAAGGTGCTTGGATGGTATTAAAGGCACTGGAAAAAATGTGTAAACGTGTAAAGAAACCAAACTTCACCAACCACCACAATGCACTATTGTTTAAACCACAAGGAATATTGAATATCTGATCAAATATACAACCGGTACTATTCATACAAAACCTTGATAAAGTATTAATAATTTCTGTGCAACACAGATTGAGTCAGAATTCAAAATATTTCTTGACATTGTTAGCATTCAAAGTATTAAGACCATATCAGACTATGAATGTCCACCTACTTTCCATTTTCTCTTCCATTTTAATTATGGTTTGAACTCCACACAGTTCAAACCAGACTGTCTGTCTGGAGATGCACAGACAGACAGTCACATTTTAATTTCAGCAAGGAATAATTTCATCATCCTTCACAATGTTCACCATGGTGCTCTGTCCAGAATGTATGCCTATACTTAGACTAAACTGAATTTGATTTAAGTTTGAATTCAATGATTTATACATGTAAGTACAAGAAAGCCAAAGAAAGAATTGCTACAAGATGATTTCCTAAGATGACAGTGGTGACCAACATAATGATGTTTAAAATCTCTCAGTAAATTACTGAGCGCTTAATGTGTTTAGTATGTAGAAAGAGTGGTGCAGTAGGAAGGAAGCAATTTCAGGCACAATGAGATTTCCACTGCTGTTTTTTCCCCCTCCTTACCATTCCCTCCTTCCTCTCCAACAATTATAATGACATACTATGCCAGCAGCAGTACAAGTTACTGAATTTGTGAGATGTCATCTTCAGAGCCAGGTGTGTCACGCAGGCAACAAGGGAGGGAAAAAAAGTATAAGTACAATGGCAACACATCGTGTGAAGTCATTCAACTAAAGCCCACTGACACTGGAGAGGGGAAAAAAAAAAATACTAGAATTTTTAAAAACCTGTCCTTAAATGCCAAGCACCAAAGCCCATTCACTAATTTACTTTGCTTTCTTCTTCACTTTACACAACATGTATTGGTCTAAAGGAAAAGAACTGGGAAAGCCATCAGTGAAACAAATATCAAACATATTTTTTGTGAAGTAGATAGATCACTACTGTTGTCTCCCCCATTAGCATACACTATTTCTATCCCAAGTGGACATATACACACACACACACACACACACGAGGAGCCAATTAAAATCAACTGTTCACTTAATGTGTCATACTGTCATATCACTGTGCAGCAATATTGAGATCAAGGGCACTCTAATGTTATCGAGGGTCAAACTGGGATTCTTCCACACAACCACTCATCTTTACCTTGGGGAACAATATTCTTGCTCTATCTAGATGTCATGTCTAATCTCCCTCTCCCTGAAAAAGTGAACAATTGAGACCATTCAGTAATAACCGCTGAAACAGACAGTTAAAGTACAGGGTCACCATACGCAATAGTCCAGGGTAATCTTTTCTTGAGACTGTCCTCCCAATGGAAATTGGTACAATTGTTGGCCAAGAACAAAGATTCAACAAATGTTAACAAGAACAGTCCAAGACTGCATATCTCTGTCAGGGCTGAAAACTGCTTCCAAACCATGCATGAGCTGAATCCCTGGATCCAGAGAGATATCTGGATCTGGATGAAATGTGATAAATTTAATAAAAATGTCAAGATGATGTCTCCTAATCCTTCTTATTTCAATTTCATGGTAAATGGACTAGCTCTTATATAGCGCTTTTCTACTCTGTCTGAGCACTCAAAGCGCTTATACAGCATGTTTATATTCACCCATTCATACAAGCACTTCCATGTGTAAGTAAGCTAAGTGCTTATTGTCTAACATTCACACGCATTCATACTCCAACGCTTGCGTCAGAGAGCAACTTGGGGTTCAGGATCTTGCTGGATTGACTCTAAAAGTACAGCAATTCGAAGCTGAGCGAACCCTCAACTCTGGAAAGTATTTGCAACTGTTTGAACAATCCTGACGACAGGCAGACAAACAAAATCAGTCACATAACCTCTTAACCTCTCCTGTGGAGAACACTGGGTAGGACCACAACAATGCTTTCTTCCATGCCTAAATCTTAATCACAGTTAATAAAAATCACAAAACCGATTTTTTTTTTCTAAAATAGACTTCTTTTTTTTTTGGATTGGCACAAAGATACAATACCAGGCTGATTGGGGTATCTCCAAAGAATTCTTCTGTAGTGTCTAAAGTGAGCAAAGTGTGACTCAATGAGCTCTGCTGGATAAATTGGCTTCCTGAATTAGCTTCCTGTGAGGCCACATTTCAAAATACCCACAGATGAAAACAAAGAAATACACGTTGTAATAATATAATGCACATTTATACCACCACAGGTGCTTTATATTCAACAAGAGAATGCATCATAATAATTATTTATCATAAATTGTCAACAAACATTTTAAAAGTTGGTTCACTCTTTTTCTTATTTGATAGAGATACAGCCGTCACAGAAATATACTAAAACCAGGTAGAGTCTCACAGGGCACTAAGGAGATTTGGAGACAGGTGCAGGGTGCTCTCTGTCTTATTGCTTTGCTGTTGCTCTTTTCAGTAAAAGGAAGGGAAAGGAAAGGTAGCTGTGCTAATAAGTTCAGTTCCATCCATCGGTTGCACGCGGTACGACAAGGGTTACTCCTTCGTGTGCCCCGACGTCACTCTGCTTCCCAATTACCACATTTAGACACACACAGACCCACACGCGCACTCATTTATATTCAGGGAGAATTTTAAATGCTCTTCATTAAATTCCTAAAAGATGGACCAACTCTTAAAACCAAAAGTGATCTTCTCACCTTTTACACATTGTTATATATACATTAAAGAGCACAGATATTATACAGTGAGGGCTGAAAATTAGCCATCTCACTCGGCAAAGTGTCAAACCACAGTCTTAATAATAAGAATGGAAACTCGTGTAGTACTAACAGACAAAAACACAGTTGGTCAGATAAAACATTAACAGCATGGATCCAGAAACTTTTAAAAAGAGAACTGTCAGCAAAAAAAGGTCAGGTAAATGAGCATGAATCTGTACTTTCACACAGTGTTCCCTACCATTGTTAACTAATTTGCATAATTAAAAATTTGAATACTGCAGTCGCAGGGAATATGGTTTGCTAATGTCGTTTCAATAATTTTTTGGTGTTTTCTCTTTAGAAAAGATATGACATTCAAAAAGCTAAAATTTCAAAAGTTTCGACTTAAATGTAATTTTCAGCTGACATTTTCAGTATTTACTCGTAGGAACCCCAGTCGAGATAGTGGTGGGTGCAGGGTGCCTGCAGACGAACATCTCTGTTTGTCTCCTGGCACCTAAATGCCAAACTCTATCCTTGCACCACTGAAGTTGAAGAGACTGTAATGTTGCAGCCAAAAGCTGATACCATACAACAGGAAACATGTCATATCATCTGTATTAATCAGCCAGCATCCTGATTTGAGATCAGTTCATTACCTGCACAACGGCGCTCACGGAAAGTCAGCATTGGGAGAATCAAATCCAAATTCCCACGAGACTATTAAGATAACACCCACAAAATAAATGCCGGTGTTAGTAAAGGTGACAAAACCTTGTGAGTCACCCTCCAAATCTAAGCCTTCCTAAATTGTGTTAAGGTTACATGTGTTCCCCTTAGTATTCTCTGCAGCACTGAGCCTTTTGGAGGGTCATCAGATGTTGCCTGGTACCACAGTCAGTTCTGAAAACAGAAAATGCCAGGCAGATAAAGCTGCTAGACTACCACAAACACACACATTCACACTTACACACACACACAGTGACATTTCAGATCTTCACAGTAAATCTGGGACCATAACCAACAGTTATGCTCTGAATTGAAGCTTCCCTAATTCATCTCCTTCTCTTTCACTATCTCTGAGAGCACTCCTGCCACTATCAAACTTTTAGCGCTTAAATTCTTCTTCGCCTGTTCCGCCATTTGAAATTACTCACATTAACCATTTCAAATGTTTTGTCTTTTGTCTAAATGGCCTTTGTTGAACAATGTCTTTGGTGAAGACCCCCTCTGAGATTATCACTCTCTCTAATGAAGTCATTTGAGTCAGGCAGGCACATTCCAATCTCTGAACAGCCAATCAAAAGCACCAGAGAGACTCTCTGCTCTGGCAGATGCCAGGATGATGGCAACAGTAGACAGTGATGGACTTAGAGATAGAGGCAGGTAAGAAAAGAGAACAAGTCTAAAAAAAAACAACAACAACAACAACAACACATGAGACAGACAGTATTCATTAATAAAGATAAATATATAAACATAATAGATATGCAAACATGATTTAAGATGAAAATGAAGGAGGGGTGTAAAAGGAATGAAGATATAAAAGGTGGGAATGCAACCCAACACAAAATGAGAGGGCGATAGGATGTATCATTTTCTTGCACAGAATAATGTTACCAATAAGAAAGAGTAAGCGAGAAAGAAAGAAATGTCCTGACAGCCAAAAACCAAGAAAGCAGACATGAAAGCCAGACGTCAAAACAAATTAGATTTCAGTCCCTATAACTTTCGATACCCATGCTGGACTTGTCTGGATGAGCCATTTTCTTCAGATTTACAGAAAAAAAATTCAAACACAAATATTTCATTGCAGTTTTGACAGTGAGATATCACCATCTAGTTAATTACAACCATAATGATATTCACAAGAGCTCCACCAAAGTATTTTTTTAAAACACTCCCTGGTTTAGATTCTCTGGCATGATCACTTTTTTTCACTTACTGTAAAAATCTCAAACTATTTTAGTGCCCGAACCCAGAGAGAAGTGTGACAGGAACAAAATCAGACACAGTGAAGAATGTAAGATTAACAACAGAAGATAATGGAAAAAAGAAAAGTGCTGCTGGACAATAAACAAGCATGAACCTCTCCAGTCACATAGTACAAGTATTGTACTGGTTGTCAGTATGGCATCAATCTGAATTTGGGCTACTTGTAGGTATCCAATCAGTCAGCTCATTATTACCTTAGCATCTGCAAGACATTGCACCAGTTGGATAGGTTGAAAATAATTTACTAGTACACTCAAGGACATTTTTACTCATTGTTAGCTGTAACAGGCTATTTGTTAATACTTGACAACCACTGCCTCATTCTAAATGAGTAAAATTTAATACCTGTTGCTATCTATTTCTTAAAACTGAATTTAACAACCTACAGGAAGACATTATGCTGTTGCAACACAAAAGGTTCTGTGAAATTAGAATCACACATTAGAAAAGCTCCCAGGGATTTACCTGCGGTCAAAAAAGAACAACTCACCAGGACAATCTAATCTTCTAGATCTGAGTTGAAGTAATTTGTAATCATCTCCTTCTAGTAAACAGACACAGAAACAATTCAGCGCTTAGTAATAAATCAGGATAGACAGGTCTCTGATGGGTGTCTAAATATACACCGAGCACTAAAGATACACTATAATGCCAGAAGTATATGCTTAACTGCCTTAACACACATATTTCTCGGTGCTTGGTTTATACACCTTTGGTCATGGAAGTGATTGGAACACTTGAATTCAATGATTTTGATGGGTGAATGAATACTTTTGGCAATATAGTGTATATCAGTGAACTATACCAGTGAACACCAAAAACCATATTTGACATGAATTTGGCCAATTTATGTCATCGGGACATCAAGTTCTGTCACAGACCCAAATTTATGTCAAGGATCATCACTGCCACTGTGCTAGGTTTCTGGGTGTGACTCAAAAGCCAAACACTATTTTTTTATTAAAACAGACCACAGCACCCAAGCCTGAAGGGGGTACATCAATTCAGAAGCGCAGCAAGCAGCATGTTCCTTATTGTGGTACAGTTAGACTGTTAATGAGAAGTTATACTTCAAATATCCTGAGGCATTTGAATGAGGACATTTGGTGCAAATGACCTGAACTGCTGGCCATGGCCACACCAACAGAACAGTATGTTGCCACCAGCCCTACACAGCAGATCCGGATCCCTGCAATTGATCTGCATGAGATCTGTCCTCTTCTCCAAAATGAAACTCAAGTTTATCATCTTTGCCATAGCAAAGATGATTCCATCATGTTATTAAGGGTATCAAAAAACGAAATGAAAAACATAGTGGTTCAAATCAGCAACAAAAAAAAATGGCTATTATTGGACATCTCAAAATTATATTTTTATATATATATACATAGATAAATATTATGCACCACTATCTGGTACAGATACAGGTTCTCATCGGCTGAGATATTTCTTTAAACTTCAATCATGAACTAAAAGCTCAACAGAGCCCCATTTAAACATGATCTACATAAAAGCAAACAATCAGAAATGGCACACTGAGGAAATCAGTTTGTATCCAAGTATAGCATTGTATTAGTAGTGAGAGTCCACCTCGTGTCCTGAGAGACCGTTTTTTTTTTTGTTGTTGTTTTGGGTTTTTTTGCACAACTGACAGCTAACAGTGACAGTCTGCAGAGTTACGAGAAAAACAAGAAAACACAAGGCAGTCAGCTACAAATCAAAAAAGGAAGAAAAATAAAGGCAAGAAAGCAAGCAAACAAGTAAGCAAAAAAGAAATAAAATGAAGATACACGAGATATTATAAAGCCAGGCTTATTCAAGAGTCAAGGCATGCGTGCCCTATCAAAAGGAACCCTACCGGAGGAAAAATATAAATAAAACACAATCATTAACCAGCTCTGCCACACTTAACAAGGAGCTCAGAGAGATGAGGGAGGAGGCATAAGTGTAGGGAGCCGCAGGGTTACCGCAGCAACTGAAATTAGAGCCTAGGATAACAAGAGAAATGAGAATGTGTGGGATGACCCAGGTGAGGCAGACCAAGACGGGGAATAGACAGAAGATGAGGGGGGGAAGAAAAAGATTTAAAGACAGAATAAAAGATCCACCTTCATTTTGATGAGCACTGCTTATACAACAGTGTAATGAATTAAATGCTGGTGGGTGTTTTCTTTTAAAACCTTAAGAAGAGATGTCAGCAGCTTATTTGCCTGATGCATCAGATAAGCATAAATATGCGTTCCTGTAGTGTGACCACATTTCAATTTTTTTCTTAACTGCACAAGCTGAATAATTATACTAACTCTGTGGAAACTGAACAAGTGCATAATAAATTATTAGAACTTTCACTTCCGGTTATTAATTAAGTCAATTTTATTTGAATGGCCCTTAGTCACAATGAATCTCAAAGGATTTCTCAATACCCACAACATAAAAAGAAATTTTAAAAATGCCTTTAAACCTCAGACCCTTGCTGAAAAAGATTTAAAATCTCCAAAAAACACTTAATGAAGAAAAAGCACAAGAAAACTGGCAGCACTGGTGACACTAAGGCATCACAAGGACCCAGAGCTTCCAGAAAAATCTCATTGTTTATACTCTCATGACTAAAATAAAACTGATGCAGATTGGTGGACTTCATTCACTAAAACTCAAAAATCACAATCCAAGCTAAAAAGATAACAGACATAGGACAGTGCACTCAAAGTCTGCCTCAAAAGCAGCAGCGGCAGCAATGCATTCCCAGAGTAAAAAGTGAATTTGTGTCTGCGCATCCCAGATAATGGATGGCTGCAGAGCAATTTTATATGGATAAATAATAATAAAGTACAATATTGATTCATTATGGTAGTTATTGGTACAGTGTGTGTGCACTAAGTTAGGAGTAACATCATTATCAAATAATGCTCTCCTAAAAAAGTAGCACACGGATCTATTATTTCATTCACAAGTACTGCCATTTTTAAAATACTCAATTGCATGTACTAAGTCATACTTTTCAATGCTTACTTAAATACAGGTTAAGTATCAGTAAAAAACGTAAGAGTATAAAGTACAAGCCAATTTCCAAATAAGCTGAGACTGTAAAAAATGTATATCAAAGAATCAAAGGCAGCGACATGTAAAATCACTGAAATTTTATACTGCATTGAAAATATGGCACAGCATGAAATGCTGAAACAGGAATCTTTTTTTTTTCTCAAAAGCATATATGCTCATTTTGAATCTGATACCAGCAATATGATTCAAAAAAGTTGGGACAGGAGCATGTTTGCCACTATGTTGCATCATCTCTTCTTTTACCAAGACTGTTAGCATTTGGGAAGTGAGGAGACCACTTGGGAAAGCAAGATGTTTTCCCTATTGTTGTTTGAGTCAGAATTTCAGCTGTTCACCAGTCTGGCACTTCCTTTGTTTTATTTTCCCATTTCATAATGAGCTAAATGTATTCATTGAGTGACAAGTCTGGACTGAAGTCATGGCTCTACAACATGGCTGAGCAGCAACTAACAAATGTAGAATGTGGTTTGGAGTAGCCACGTTAAAAAAGTAAGTCATTTTAATGTGAAAGCTGGAATGCTGCTGTGCTGCTGTGAAGCCCGCATATATCATTGAGCATTAATGGTTCCTTCACAGATGTAAAAGTTTCCCATTTCTTAAATGCCAATACATCCTTATATCGCCACAGATGCTGGTTTTGAAATGTGTGCTAAAAACAAGCTAGATTTCCTCTCCTTTTTAATTCAATGCAATGTGACATCCACTATTTCAGACTTGAATTAGACTATGGGATAGTTCCCCAGCACATCTGGAAGGACCTTAGTCCCACAGAGGGCAGTGTTGTTTCTATGTTTGCTTTCAATGTTTCTATCCTTTGCATACAAGTCTTAACTTAAATGTGTGGATGTAACAACAAAGCATGTTTACCAACAGAGATTTTTCCTGATTCTCTGAATCTTTTAATTTCAGTTCCAATTTTATTTACATGTTGCCCCCTCACAACAACAGTCACTCCAAGGTTGTTTAAATTGCAAGGTAAAGATCTTACAATACTAGACAGAAAACCCAAACATCCAAATGACCCTTAGCAACAGTGAGAGGGAAGAACTCCCTTTTAACAGAAAAAAAAAATACAGGTTCAGGGAATGGCATCCATCTGTCACAGCCAAATGGGGTATAAGGGAAAAGAGAAGAGAGAAAAAAGGACAAAACATTTAGTAAACTATGGGAAAGAATCACAAAATGTAATGACATGTAGTAAGGTGAAAAAGAAATGCTCAGGGCATCAATCAATTCTATTACGTACAGCAGATAAAGAAAACCCCAGTATTTTGATAATTTTACACAGTACATAAATGAAAAAGGTATATGATAAATAAATTTTATAATACTGATAGATTTGAAAGAAATCATCTAACCATAGCTGACAGGTATGAATTTAGCCCTTTATCTAGCACCTTTGTGAGTCTGCTTAGAAGTTGGCAAGAGACAGATAATGCCAACTGGAGGCTGGCAGTTTATAAGGTCTGAGTGTTAAGACCTTAAATGCCAATATTTGTCCCAAGGGGAGGAATAATTAAGGCGTAAAGATTTAAAAGGCTTGTCACATATGGCTGGCCAGCTGTCACATCTGTCTATTCATATTCATACCGGTAACAACTAGGCCTGTACTAAAGCAGCAACAGAGGATGTAATGGCTGGGCATTAAATGTCAGCAGACTGAGCTACAGTATAACTAAAGACTTCCACAAGAAAGCACCCTGAATGAGGAGAAGCCTGGCATTTAAAACAATTCACAAGCTCCACTTCTCATTTTAGACATTCACTCCCAAGTGGGATGTTTCAAAAAGATCTATTCCCTACGGCTATACTTCGCACATTCCCAGTTTTCAGTGTTATGGGAAGAAACACTGCAGAACCAGCAGAGGGGGCACAGTATTGCAGACTCGCTACATTGCCAAAAGTATTCACTTGTCTGCTTTCACATCATAGGAACTGGAGTCACATCCTATTCTTAATCCACAGGGTTTAATATGATGTCATCCCACACTTTGCAGCTATAAAAGCTTCAACTCTTCTGGGAAGACTTACCACAAGGTTTAGGAGTGTTTATGGCAATTTTTGACCATTCTTCCAGAAGTGCATTTGTGAGGTCAGACACTGATATTGGATGAGAAGGCCTAGCTCGCAGTCTCCGCTCTATTTCATGCCAAAGGTGTTTAATCAGGTTGAGGTGAGGACTGTGTGCAGGCCAGTCAAGTTCTTCCACACCCAATATGCTCATTATAGACTTTATAGACCTTGCTTTGTGCACCGGTGCGCAGTCAGGTTGGAACAGGAAGAGGCCATGCCTCCAATGTTCCCACAAAGTTAGGAACATGAAATTGTCCAAATTGTCTTGGTATGCTGAAGCATTAAGAGTTTCTTTCACTGGAACTAAGAGGCTGAGCCCAACTCCTGAAAAACCAACCCAACACCATAAACACCCCTCCATCAAATATTACACTTGGCACAGTGCAGTCAGACAAGTACCATCTTCCTGGCAACTGCCAAACCCAGAATCATCCATCGGACTGCCAGCCGGAGTTGCACAATTCAGCATTCTAGAGTCTAGAGTTTGGAGGTCTGTAGCAATCGACTGCAGAAAATTGATGCCTTCTGTGCACTATGCACCTCAGCATCCGCTGACCCCGCTCTGTGATTACCGCATACCATGCTGGAATTCACTGAGCTCCTGAGAGCAACCCGGTCTTTCACAAATGTTTGTAGAAGCAGTTTGCATGCCTTAGGTGTTTGATTTTATACACCTGTGGCCATGGAAGTGATTGGGAGACCTGAATTCAAATATCTGCATGGGTAAGTGAATACTTATGGCAATATAATGTAACTCAGATGCAAAATGTAAGATTGGCAAGTTTCCCTTTTTACAGCAGCAGAGTGACCTCTAGGTGCAAATACCTGGCAAATATCTGAACTGCCATCGCTGTGTAAACCACTGAATTTGCTCCTCCCAGGAGCTCACTATCATGTCTTTTATTAAACCTCCTGTCACATGCAACCTCTTGCTTTCACTGCCTGCTTTCTTTCTGGTATCTTTTAAAGAGAACCACAATCTAAACCAAGTACTCTTACTTGACCTGGATAAATTATAAACTAAAAACTGTAAACTATCATAGTCTTTCATTTTTGTTATCATATGGGAAGAGTTTGAAACCTTTGTCATTTAGGTATGACTGCTTCCTGTTCAAACATCAAACTGCATGCTGAGGCAAAAGAAAAAAAGAATTTATGCGTTTGGATAATAAAGGCGTGACTTTATGGCCTTTACAGACTTCAATCAGCTTGTTTTGGTTCAAATCATAGAACAAGTTGTTTCTTTGTTGCATTTATTGAACGGTTACTTTATGATAACCGTAGACAATTTTCAATTCAGCCATAATTTATCAACAAAAGCCATGTGGGAGGCACATTATTCAAAAGAAATCCAATTTTAGTCCATATCACTTTAGCTGAGCTTTGTGGGCTTGAAGTCTTGGATCTTTGTTTATACGCAGCTTTAAAAATTTCCTTGTGCTCTTTCAGAGTTTAGAAATATCCATGAATTGGAAAAGACATTTTACTGCATCTCCAGTCCACATTTGCCCTTTTTCATTTTGTTATGCTTGGCTTTTCAAGCATGAGTAAGTACAGACTATTAGATGACAACATTCCCCTTATAGCTATAAAACTGCAGTTCAGGGTCACTTTTTGAAAATGAAGGTCTAACTCCTGAAAATCTATGCTGCTGCTGCTCACTTGAAGCCTATTTTTTAAGGCCTCTTGGTATGTTCTGAATGCAATCACTGGTGTTTAAAAGGCTTTGAAAAAAAATGGGGGAAACCCAGATTTGCACTAACTTGCATGGATGGTGGAATCATACATTTGTGGGATTCTGGGACTCCAGTACACCTGATTCTGTCCGAATCCCCCCCGTTCAGGATTATCATCTTGTGCTTCTCTGGTCTGATTCCAGTGCCATCTCAGATTTCAACTCAAATTCCAAATTTTATGTTAAGAATAATCATTGCTGATAAGAGTTGGGTCCCCTGCTAAAGTTTTACACTGAAGAGTCCACAGCTTCCAAACCCAAAGGTGGCGCTCCAAGTCAGAAGCACAACTAGGAGCAGGCTTCTCAGGGCATTTGAACCCTAAATCTATCCCAAGAGGTCAGACTTTGCCACTACTGAAGCCTCAGTAAGACAGAGGGAAAAACCAATGGTCGGCAAGTGACTGTATTGAATTTTTTTGCAATTGCACGTTGCTGCAGCAACCAACTCTTGTTGAGGGTGCTGCAAGTTTAACCTCTAGGTGACCACTTTTCATCGCGAAGCGACTGCACAGGTCACCTGGTCAAAAGCATCCTGTCTCAGTCCAACTCCAACTGACTGCAAATCACTGTCAAACAGATTGGCAAAGGTGTGCAATTAACTGCCATCTAATTTCTAATTGCAGACAGATTGCTAACATGTAATCAGTCTACGCCAATTAGGGGGACATTTCATAAAATAATGAAACACATAAACCTGGGTTACTGTGATTTGTGGCACACAATTTACTGTAAACAGCACCAGATTTAACCATGAACCACAACTTATTTTGCACCTGATACATGTGTGTTTATTTGGAATGAGAGGGAGATGATATCACAATAAGCAAATAATTGGCACAGCTGGATAGCTCAAAGCTGTGGCTCTGTCCTGTCACTCTTTACTCAGTCCTCACTCTGAGTGTCTAGAGCCGAGTCCCACATATTCCTGGTCTACAATAATACTGGAATTTACTGAAACAGAGCAGAAAAGAACTGAACTTAATGGCATATCAGAGGGAGGAAAGGAGGAGGAGGATGCAAGACATATACAAGGATACAAGTTGCTTTCCTTTTTACAGCAGGTTGCAGTGGGTTAGACTGGGTTCCAGTGTTTAAGGTTTTTAGTCACATTTCTGCATAGAGATCAGTTACACAATGAAGCCATCTCTCACTGTATTTTCTCAGCAGTACATAAACACAAAACAACACTCGTATTTTTATTCTTTTAATTTCCAGCTATTAACGGGACTGTGTAAGTACGTTAGATTAATGTCTGAATGATACAATGTTAGGCTTAGGGATAGTTAAATTATATATATTCAATATTTCCAGTCTCACACTTTCCTCTTCAGACACTTGCAATCAAACTCAGCAATACAAACTGCTTAACATGCAGAGGACAGGTACTATACTAGTCCCATCGCACAAGCGCAAGTGAAAGGGGCCATAACGAGACTGTGGAAAGTGAACTTTAAAATTTTTTTAAAAAGCAGCCATCCTAAAAAGCACGAGACATGCATGACAAGATGGATTCTAAGGGGAAATAAGCCAAATTTAACTTTAGCACAACAGCTGTTTTTGCACATGAACTTAAATGTTTGGAGAATCAAGTCAGGACATGCATGTAGTGCAAATGCTTCAGATGTGCTCTCTCTACAGGAAATACGCCATTCATTTCCTGTGCCTTGATATAAATCACTTGATATAAATTCACTATAGCAAGTAATTTGTTTAACAAATGCCATCAGACATCGTACTAAGGAGGTGGAGTTATAAGTCTGTGTATTGTCAGATCCAAATGTAATGGACATCTGTACCTGTCAGGTTGTAGTGTAGTAGGTTTTTTTTTGTTTGTTTGTTTGTTTTTGTTTTTTTGTTTTTTTTTTTTGGTGGGGGGGGGTATTTTTTTTTTTTTTTTTTTTTTGGGTTTTTTCTTTGTTTTGGGTTTTTTTCTGATGTTGCG
>VUQK01001351.1:6806-27539 GCA_015106715.1 Bujurquina vittata | reverse complement strand
TTTTTTTTTTTTTTTTTTTTTTTTTTTTTTTTTTGTTTTTTTTTTTTTTTTTTTTTTTTTGGGGGGGGGGGTAATTATATACCAAGTATGTTTCTGGGATCTTCACTATGTCCTGGGTTTGTACACGATGATGCGCTGGGAAGAGCTCGTGGGTGGCAGGAAACTGCTGACAGAAGTGAGTGACAGGTCAGGTGAGCGCTGTGGTCTGCTCAGGCATGCAGATCCGGCTCCTCTGACTGATCTGAAGTGGCTTCAATTAACTGAAGCACTGAAGTGTGAGGGAAGGGACTGGGGAGCATGGGCCCCAGACAAGCCTCCTGACAGATTTGGGGGGGTAAGATGAGTGGAGCCTTCTGACAGGTCCTCTAATGCCCCACCAATTCCAACCTTTCTCCATCTCCTCTTAGCTAATTACTAAGTAACCATATGGAGACACTTGTCACTATGATCACAGCAAATTGGCTGTAACTGCAGGGTCAGCAAGGACTGTCTTCACTTGCTTGCACATACAAGAATATACCCAGAATCCACCCATCTAATCTTGAAAGAAAACAGAACACACACAACGCTTTTCTTCTTTTCTTAATTTTCAATACTAAATCTATTTTTAGTTTCATGGGAGAACTGAAGTTTCCACCAAGAAATCTAATATCACCAGCACTGCTTCACACCCATCTGAAAAACCATATTCATGTTGATTTTGCACGATGCTTTTTCTGTGCGATAATACAGAAAGGAGGTGATTAAAATATCCCTGCATTTCTCAACAAATCCTACACAGAGATTTAATTTTCATGGGTATACACAGCAACACTGATGTCAAGCGACACCGCCAAATGAAATGTTCACTTCTGAATGTATGAAAGTCAACCACACTTGAAACATGTGGGAAGATAGAGAAAAGGTCTGAACTGCGTCCTGGAATTTCTTTTGTCTGAACATTAACATCAACCTTTGCTTTAAGTTTAAACTCAAAGAAAAAAACTTTATCACTTTATCTTACATTTGATGAAGCAGTGAAGAAGCAGCCTGATCGATACACCAGTAGGTTAATTAATACATTTATCATTTACTATTTTCTCCTCTCAGCACACACAAAACAAGCATCTTATAGTCTAAATGAAAAGTGGCTGCTGTTTTACAGTCTTTTCATTGTGCTTTTGTTCTTCCTTTCTTGCTGTCTTGCTGTTCTTGCTAGTTTTACACTACCTAATTAAGATGGGAAAGTTTGGTGGGGGAAGCATGAAACACACAGGACCACATAATTTACCCTAAAGGATATATTTTATTGTTTTTTTTGGTCTCCAATGTTGGCACATCCTCTATGCCTGTACCCTTATTTCCCCTCACAAAAACCCAAGATTTCCCTTTTCCCCTGTTTTTAGTCTTTTATTAGAACTGGATACAAATTCTACTTATAAATGACAGATGAATACTACCTGAAACGTCTTACCGAGCTGCCATTTATATGATCAAGTGTCTGCTGCATCCTCTGTTCTCTTGCTACTTGGTATTCCTTCACTAGCAGCCTTTAGATCTTCTGTCACCTTCACACTTTTTGAAGGTTCGTGTTTTCTATTCAAACCTTCCAGCTTATTTCTTATGCTGGACCATCCAGTTCCTCTTACCCACTATTTGGTTCAAAGCTATCCTTATGAGACTACTGTAGGTGTTGGTTTTTAAAAAAGCAAAAAAAAAATGTAGTTTTACTTTGAAACAAATAACTAAAACTTTAATTTGCCAAGTCATTGTTTTTCAATATTGAGTCCAATGCCAAAAAACTGTTTGGAAAAGATAAATATCAACGTTATCCAGTCAAAACAAGGTGGCATTTCAAACTTAAATAAAAGTGAAATTGGCAAAATTGACAAATCGGTGCAGAATACATGGAATACAAAGACTTCGATGCTTATGCAGTAGTTGCAAGTTAGTTAAAAAGACTTAGTTTAATAGTACTGCCATCGGTTTAAGATCAAAAGTGGTCATTTTAATGGTTTAATATCATGAACAGCCCCTCTCTCCGGCTTCCTTCTGCCCTCCCATGGCAGACTTGCAATTACCCAATATTGGTACAGACCAATACCCCTCCTTCCCTCCCCAAGATCCTCACCTCATTTGGTACTCACCTAGATCAAAGTACCTCGCACATCTGTTCCGCTTGCAGCTGCCATAACTAGCCAGCTGGACTCTCTCCGTCAGGTCTCTGTCTGTAGGTGTGTCAGTACTGCTTGCCTGTCCAAAGCCTGAGCTTCTTGGCAAGCTGCAAACACAAACAGCGAAAAGAATCAACAACACTGTAGTTGTGAGAGAAAGCGTGGGTGTGAGCCAGTGCCTTATCATAGTCTTGCAAGAGACTCCTTGTCAAGTTGACTGTTTGTGTGTGCATCTGTTCTGTAGGAGACTTGAATGCAGAGTATTCCTGAGATAGAGCGAGCCTGTTTGTGCGTGTGTCTGTGTGACAAGATATTACAAAAACACATGTTTTGCGAAGACTGTAGTAAGGTTTACACAGAGAGGCGGAACAAAGCGGGACAGGGGCCCACCTTACGCAATTACACGCAGCTTTAAAACACTAATCCAAACACAAACTGTATCTGGACTGCATCCAAACAGCAAACCAAAAAGCCACAGGTGTAAACAGAGCCATAAAGCAATGCAATCTCAATTCCACAAATAAAATAGTGCTGCTTAGAGCAATAGCATTCAAAGGAGGATCACAGCAAAGCACGCTTAATGCTTCCCTGATACTTTCTGGGCTATATTTACAGTGACCCATAAAAGTGGATAAAAATCTTTATAGATAAAATTCACCATGTTAATGTGATGCATAAAGGGCCCACACAGACCCCAATAACAAAACAATCATCTGACAGAGGAGACCCACGGTGGCATCAACTCCATGCAGTGTCATTAAAATCCTCCTAGTCTAATTCTCTTTCAAATTCCACCTCTACCTAAATAAACATGACTAGGGACGCTTACTCATACTTCACATGCCTGCCAACCGCAGATGAACAGGATTTCACAGAGCAGACTGGGTGTGTTTTGCCAACAATTACTGCAGAAAGGTCTACAGATTGTGACAAAATGTCTCAAGCTAAACAGCCGTGGTGATGCACTTTGTTCTCATAATACAGCCAATCCATAAAGATGTCTGACATTTAACATGTCCATGCAACTAGAAAAAGCTGCGTGATTTAAGTCAATTTACACTGACACTTGGATCATAAAGAATAAAGCTGCATTTTAAAACAGGCGTTGAATGACTTGAATCTACGGCAACCCGGGGAGTCACAAGTTGTCTCAGAAGTGTAATAAATTGCAACTCTAAAGCTAAATACTGACTTATATTTGGCCCAGAAATACCACACAGAGAATAAGTTACTTTTTATATTTGGTGCTTTGTATTCATGGCCAGCATTCAAACTGCCTATGGGCTGTTACCTCAGAGAGAGAAAAGATGATCTGCATGAATGAATGAAATACCTTAAGATCCCTATGTTTACACATATATACCAAGGAAATGTCAATCAGATGCAAAATACAAAGGTTGAGCCCTGAAAGAAATGTCACAAAGGTAGTCTGGCTCTGTGATGTGTGAACGGGACCAGCACCATTTGATCAATAGCTCACCTGAAATGAATACAAGATTCATTCTTACTAACTCAAAAAATACTGTCAGCCACCAGTGGTACCCATCAGGCTCCTGGCAGCAGAATCTTTAGGTGGCACGACTCTCTTGGAAGCAAAAGTTTTAGAACACTTAATTACCAGGTCTCAGTAGATCTTAATGGGGCGCAAATGAGCCTTAGTGACTTTATTCATCATATTAATTTAAAAGCAAATGGCTAAGTAAGAGCCAGGAATAAGAAAAGCTAAAATTATAGAAAATATAAACCACTAAGAAGACTGTCATTTTCTGTGAGTGGCATTATTATGGTAAGAACTATGTGAGAGTTTTAGTAGGTGCACCTGTGGTATCAATTTGAAAATCCTAGGTGACATCATTATCCAGTTTTCAAGTTGACAAGCTTTTCAGAAAACTTGACCTCTGACATTGACTTGAGGTCAAGGTCACAGAGATTCAATCTTGCCCAAGATTTTCATTGGATGCATCTATAGTATCAATTTGAAAATCCTATGTCCCATCTTTCTCAAATTAGCACACTCACAAAGTTGAAAGTTGACTGCCCATCCGCTCGGCGGAGCGACGACATTACTCCATCAGCTGAGGTGTAAAAAAAGCAGATACAGACTCCAACTCCACTTACCACAAACTTTGTTTAAAGAGTTTCAGCTGGTAAAGTGAAGCCAGTCTAACGTGTTTTCAATTTTTGTTTTTCATTTGTGGTGTTTAGTAGCCGTAGATGCCGTAATTTCAACATGGGAAATTACATGAAGTAAAACCTGAAACAACCCCAGCAACAGTATAAATAGACATTACGGTATGCGCCCTTCATGTTCTTCCTGATTTCTTGGTCTTGTATCATTTGCCCTGCTGTGACTGCAGCTATGTCAAGTGGTCAGTCCAGACAGGAAATGATAACAATAGACAATGCAACCAGTCATGCCACCGAGACAAGGTGAGTTGACCCCAGCAATGTTGGGGTGTCATGAGACAGCATGGTCTGTCTCAAAAAAAAGAAAAGAAAAAGAAAAGGAGGAGGGAGCTGACAGATGAGGAGGTTGAGAAAAAAAAAACACAAGGGGGAAAATAGAAAACAAAAAAAGAAGAGTCGACAAGACACAGAGGAGGGAAAGGCAGGATGAAAGATAGGTCGATGTACAACAGGCTGATGAAATAGAGCGAGAAAGACAGAGAGAAAGCAGTGGAACAGCAGCTCAGACAATAGTCAAACAGAGGAACAAAAAAAAATGATACTAAAGGAATAGGAGACAAATTAAGGAGAGGGCACAGGGAGACATGCAGAGACAGGGGTAGCCCAAAAAATAAAGACAATGTCAGATTCAATACTTCTCTCAAATGAAAGAAAGATTAAGAGGGAAGAAGAAAGAGTCGCTGCTCTATATCTCATCGCTACAAAACCTGAAAAGACTAATATGTAGAAAGAAACAAAACACTGGGGGGGGGGGGGGTCGATCAAGCGCTTGACTGCATGCAGAAAGAGCCACAGAGGGAGTATAAGTGACACAATTAAGAGCATAACTGTCATTACAGCCAATCAACCCAGTGCCACCCACATGGGCACTGAGCAACAGACCCATCATGAAGAGGGATGAAGGGCTGCTTATTCCCCCTAGCAAAGCACCACCGTTAATACTGACTAACATGTACCTAAAAGGCTTAAAGGCCACTGCATTGTAATGCAACAGAAACACAAGACATGAGTACAAAATCATTCATCAAAACATGTTCCTGTCAAATTTGCATCTTGAGAGAAGAGCTGACATTTAAATATAATCCTGCTGACATGCCACCTAAATGCAGCCAATTCCATAACCCACATGTGCATTAGAAAAAATGTGTAAATCTGAAACCAATCACAGGTGGATGCACACTCTCACTCAATAAAATGCAAACCAAATTTAATGAGCTCTCAAGCTCCTCCACAGTGACATTTCCTCTTCCAGTTCTCCATCTTTTACAACTATCATTCACCTTACCTCTATTTCTCTTCTTCCCCGCTACCGCTTGCTTTCCCTACACCTCCCTCACTTAGTTTTTCATTCTAAACCCACTACTTTGCCTCCATCTTCTTCTCTCTCCATCCAAAACAACAGCCATTCCAGAAAGAGGGCCATCAATCTTCTTCAATGAGACCATGAGTGCGAAAGAGTGCCAAGGCTACAGCAGATTACTATCTCTCCTTACCTCCACTCAACACTGGATAACATATAGAAGGAGAGAAAGGGCAAATGGAGAGGCAGGGAGGGTCGACATTGAATCAAAGAAACAATCTTAGACAGAAAATGGACATCAGATCTTAAAAGTCTGGAACAAAAAAAAAATAAAAAATTCCACTCCTGTCAACAGAAGGGGCTTGTCAAGCAAAGAAGCAGAGCAGCTGAATTTAAAATCTCTAATCCTAACTGGCAACTCCAAACCTGACCCTTGATTAAAAGAGAGAGCTATTAATGGAAAGACATGAGATACAGTTCTTCTGTTAGATTGAACATGAATCATACTGTGCACCTAAAACTGAGGTACAAACTGCAAAAGATGTGTGTACTGTTGCATTAAATAATTTACTGCTTTACTTGTTAACTAGGGTACCAACAGGTCAGGCAACTTACTGATTCACAGCTAAACAGGTCATTACAGCTCAGTTTGAACTGCGAACAAATAGTGACAGTGCGTGCATAGAAAAGAGGTGGAGGAACACGATGGTAGAACTGATGCTTAATTACTTCAAAAAACACTATATGTAAATTCTTGTTAGTGCATATGGGAATGTGTTTGTGTTGTATGAAGTGCTATAAGCCAATTGTGTCGCCTGATGATATTTAAACACTTCTGAAAGTAATGTGTTAATGTGTGTTTGACGAAGCATTGACACAATGGTGGAAAAGCCAGAGTTGTGACCTTGCAGCTGAGTGGGATTTTTAACAAGCTGCCTCACTGCCCTGTGTGGTGCAGTGGCAATAATCTGTACACAAACTGTGCATCACAGTTAAATCCAAGGCTGAGGACATGCTTCTGAGGAAACCCTATGTGAGACATAGATTGGTTACATGCCAAACATTGAGTTTTTGCATAGAAAATTCTGTTGTTGTTTTTTGCAGTGTGGTGCAGCAGAAGCTCAGCGAATGCTTACTATTTATACAACATGGCCTTCACAAGCAGTGTACAGCCAAGGACACAAGACCACCATGCCAGCTCTGACAGTTACATCCACAATTGAGCACGATAGGGCTAATCGCTATGCAGTTTTCTCACTGAGGAAAAACCTACATGGGGGAGCTTTGTCAGGCATAATAAACTCTCCTTGCGTTGTCACACCACTGTTGAGGAGGAAGGTTAAACTTAGAGCTGTCTGTAAAGCTGTCCCTCTGCAGCAGCAGTGCTCTGACTGGGGATCAGCATAGTGTGGCTTCTGTGGGCCTGTGGGCCACACAGCAACGAGTGGGAGGAGGCAGCAATGGGGCTCAGCCAGGCGCTAAAGACTTTGACACTAACATAATCACTGATAATTGATTCTGCTGGTGAGGAAGGTTTAACATTAAAGGATAAAAACAGCAGCGGTGGTGGCAGCACGGCTTTCTGGCTTAATGTGAGCTGATGGGACTGACGCCACCTGTCACACACCATCTAATCACACATGAAGACAAGATTCTGAAGACGTACACATATCATCAAATCACTACCAGCCTTGGACGCGCTCAGCATCCTCAAAGCAGCTTTGATCAGCAGCGGGTCGAGAAAAGCGAGGGGGCACCAAGGCTAAGGGCGGCGGAGAGGAGGAGATGGCAGAGGAGGAGGCGGAGGATAGACAGACAAATAAGACAGACGTCCTTCACTACTGCAGGACAACAGCACTGAGATAAGACAGGACAGAATAAACGCAATATTTAAAAGAAATACACAGAAAAACTGCACACTAAACTGAATAGTCATTACAAGCAGTGTGACACATGTGCTTCATACTCGCAGTAATGGAAGTTAAGCAGCAGTCAGCTGACACTGCTGTTATATTCAGCTAATGTTATTCTCATTAGCTTGTAAAAAAGAGACTACTATTATACTATACTAATCGGCCAACTGCTTTTTATTGTAAACTGACAGTCTGTGGGAAACACTAATAAATCTGAGGCAATAAACACATTTTAACCAGTTTCACCTGTGATGTGAACAGACTGTTTTTTAAGATGGCTAACCATAGAACACTATTTCTAGTCACCCTCACAGATTTGTTGTTAAAGTATAATGGAGACACATGAGCTAACTCTAGTAGCAGTGACTGGGGTGTGCCTATTTGCTGAGTGAACTGATGAAGACGGAGGGCTCCCTGTAGCCTTACAGTCAGAACACTGATAAATTGGCCAGCCTCCACCCTTTCCCCAACTGCAGGAAGGATATGTGTGTGTGCATGAGAATAAGTATGAATGTCTGCTAGACTGGAACTGACAACATAAAGTGGCAATGCAACCGATTTCATGAGCACAGGGAGGTCAGGAGCACAAAGGAGTGGGAAGACCTCTATTATATCACTAGTAGACATGTCACCACAAAGGAGACAGCTGGACTATCGGTCCTCCAACGCAGCAACGGCAGACTCACCTTCCTAAATTAAAGGGTGCTTAATATAAAGCCTGTGCCAGACAGGCAAACACAAATTTCCACCTTGTGCTGCAGACATAAACACATATCACCTCATGTGTTCATGTCGAAAATGGCTGTTTGGAGATCAAGGGTTTTAAATATGCAAGGGTCAGATATCTTACAGAGAAATAAGGGAGGAAAGATTGACGCTGAGAGGGGAAAAGGTAGTAACGGCAAATAAGAGAAAGCCCCAGGCTGATGGCAGTGGGGAGGGAAGAGACAGACTGGATGATGAGCTAGTGAAAAAATGTAAATGAGAAGCTGTCATGCAAAAAAAGGAAAAGAAGGGAAAGAAAACGTGAGAGATTACTATAGGAACTGTTTGGGGATAAACGGAAGAGCAGAACAGAGCTCAAAAGAGGGGGGGAAGGGGGGGGTGCAGTGCACAGGAGGAAATAGCAATGCAAGAGACATGACAAGCATGCATCACACAGCCTTTTGCTGTTAAAATGGACCACATACTTTCCAATATGTCCTTCAACATGAGGTGAAGTCAGTTTTTGTACATCAGAGTGCAATATATATGAAGAAAGAAAATGCAAGAACCACATAAAAAATTACAAAGATAAAAAAAAGATAGCAACAAATAGTGAGAGGTATAATAAAAAGACAGAGTTGGCCCCCAGAGAGGAGACTCATGGCATCCCTTTGTCACAAGTCAGGACCACAGGGAGGAAGAGTAGGATGAGTGTAGGCAGCAAAAAGGCAGCTCTTTTTCTCAGTCTCGCACTCCTTGGCTGTCCTCCATCAGCAGCTGGAGGCTAAACCTAAGCTCCAGCAGCCACAAGGGAGAGAGGAACGGCCTTGGGAATAGGTCATCCACAACCACAGACCAAAACGAAACTCAAGCATCTGCATCATTAGCAGAGGAGCCCAGAGTCTCCTGATGTCTACCCACTGCACAACAGATCCCTCAGAAATGTGTCCACTGGAGTCCCCATGCACACAATCATCCGCTGCACAATCGCCATACAGCAATGTCAGCCTCCTCTTCATGAATATTCATCTGCCTCATTAACACTCAAGTGGGGAAACACAGCATATTGCGAGAGACTCCCGTTACTTGGAGAGAATGAAAGTTTAAGGAGGAGAGGAAAGGGGAAGAAAAGATGGGATACATGGTGACTGCAAAGGAAGCAAAGGGGAAGAAAAAGAGTATGAGGGAAAGCCTTTATTTCTTTGCCTTCAAACTTTTTTGAATCTCAGGAGTGGAGGGCGAGAAAAATGTCCTATATTGTTCCGGGAGCTGATACTCTCCAGTCGCTTTTCCTTATGAAGCCAGATAGGGCAGTATGAAAGCAGCGTCAGCAGCAGGGACAGCGCAGCGGGAGCACAGGGTAAGAATTACAGACCATTTTACCCTGTAAATCCTACTGCAATAAAGACTTTAAAACAGCTGCAATTTCACCACTAATGTCTGGCTGCTCGCAGTAACTGCTAAACTGTGGGGGATACGTGTGAATACACCTCAACGCAAGCTGCAGCTGAACAGACACTCATGTGACTCCCCCTCCCCCTGTTCAGGAACAAAACACACAGACGTAAGAAGCCAAGCTGTATTGTATACAGAGTCTGTCGGTCCACTCACTCACACTCTTTTTCTCTCTGAGCCACTTGCCAATAGAAACACACACACACGCAAAGAGAAAGGATTATTTTCTCTTCATGTTGTAATGCTAGTGAATCTCTTAACAGGAACTGCCAACAGGGGAAATCTTCCATCCTGCAGCTGTGTCCTCAGAGAGACTCTGGAAACTGTAGAAATTTCCTTGACTCTTTACTCGTGGCCATTCGGGTAGGAGGAGATGAAGCAGAGTCAGGTGATTTCTACAACACTGCCCCACCAGAGTCGCTCCGGTTCTTTAAAGGGCAGTGAAAAAAACCGGTGGTACCAAAATTGGACCAGGTCTGCAGAAATCAATACCGCTGCTTACATGAGGGGCCTCCGCCAAGGCTATTTCATATTCCACCTTACATACACAGCTTCTGACAAAAAAGAAAAAAAAGAGGAAAAAAAAAACCCCTCAATTTCAGAACAGTATGAACTATCGATTTCACAGTCACGATTCTTACTCTCTCTGCCTCTTCTGTCCTCACTCTTTTCCATTCCCCACCTTTAACGTGCAATTCCCTTTCCCCTTTCTGTTAAAGGTTTTTTAATTAGACCTTCCAGAGTGAAGAGGTCATTCACATCTTATTTTTACATCATTCAAATACCCCCTAATAGAAATGTTTTATTGAGTTACAACATGAATCAATTGATCTGTTAGGTGTTACCAAAAAAAGCAATTTCTTGACAAAAGCAAATACTACCATCTTATCTTGTACTTTCTTTAGATACTAAAAGTGGGATGCACCGCCTGCTGTTACTGTATCGTTAGGTCTCGATTCAGTGAAATTTAGATAATCATTTAAGAGACATTGCTATCTCTGCGTAAGAAATATCTACCTTCTTATTTCCTATTCACTGCACTGTAGTGTCAGTGTGTGTGTAACCAATTAATTAATAAGCTTTCTGATCTGCTTCTCCCCAGTGTGTCCTGTTTTCTCCCCTGTGAGTTTCTTCTTCTCTTCCACAAGATTTCGGAGGCATGTACTATGAACAAGGATTAGGGGCTTAGTAAGGTAACGTCAGATTTAGCCCTGGGTTTTTTAGTGTCCCCTTAATGTTTTTAGTTGGACCAGTCCCCTCTTAATATTTGAGTGTATCATGTTAGCCCCACTTCCTTCAACATTTTACCTAAAAGTGATATCAATTTCAAATGCTAGACACTATTACACACTTGAAAAAGTTGGATCTGATATTCAGACTCCTTGGATGGGTCGCTGTTTTCCACGATCTAATGCCAGAATATCAGCAAAACTGAATCTGACTTTTGGGCAGTGACACTTTTAACCAACTGTGTTGTCATTAATTCATATTCACATGGCTTTCCTGGGTCATGAGTTTTGCTGAGCAGCCTGGCAGAGACCAGGGACCTGGCCAGTTCAAATCAAAGGTCCAAAGTCAGCATGCATGCATGATTTAAATACATCTAAATGGCAGATGGTGGGAGACCTGGCTCGGGTCTGGCTTCAAGACAGAAGCAGTAATGCAGGAGAAGCAAAGGGATTAGAGTGAGGAATGGCTTGGCTTGTCTTTAAGATTACTTTTCCTCTTAAAACATTCACTTCATCTGTGTCACTTCTGCTCCCTACTTGTTATTGGAAAATTGCTTCGTGCAAGAGAGGTGGAAAACCATTCGATGCCCGCTCTGTCTGCATCAGTCACACACTGACACGCACATACACAAAGAAATACATTTCATCCTCCATATCCGAAACAGCCAATAGTACTGGCAGGCATTTGCGACCCCAATCCATATTTCAATTTCCCTCCTCTCATGCAAACTAATTCAATACTTGTTGCCTTCCCTCACAAACGATCAGCAATATGAGAAATGAGCTTCTTCACATGTTGCTTCTAAAAAAAAGGCCCAATCACATATTTTTGAATGCCTATATCAATTATGTCTTAGTAGTCCTGTGCATATGCTAATTTTCCTTAGGAGTAGATTGCAGAATAGAAAATCTACACTGGAACAAAAAGACCAAATTGCCTACATTTAAAACTCATTTATTACACCACATGTTGTCTGTGCTTATATCAACATCTTCATGTTTTCAAAACAATTAAATAACCATTTAGCTAACAGCATCGAATGAGTCAACCGAATGAGTAATCCAAATACGATGTTCATATATGGATTTTATTCCTCTGTTTTTCTTTAACATCCATCAGTTCAGCTTTTCACAAAGCCAGAAGCAGAAGTATCAAAGCTGTAGGCTGTGATGCCATCGGCCAATGCTTTTTGAAACTGATCCAACGACACAGCTCAGAAGACTGGACACAGTATGGGCCTGATTTTAGAGGAATTTGTGCATGTTCTTTTAATCAGGCTCATTAGTGGGGAAAAAATTCAATTCTGACACATTAGCCATTTTCAGTGGCACCCCATTTCCTTACTGACTAGTATTGATGTACTGACTGATGTAGCATTTTACACTGTTACACTCCAAACAAATTCACACATCCTGACATCTCCCACTGCAGCAACACCACGAAAGGAATTCTCCAAAGACCCAATAAAAAAAGAAGAATCTAAATACAGGCAAGTATGATGGAGAAATGGTGCAGTGCCAAACATTTGTTTGTTAAGGTCCACCACACTTCTGCAGTAATTTAGTTTTTGCTTGACATTATATAGTGGATAGTATATCATTGATCTGTTTTTTCAATTCACTGCCAATGCACTCTGCATTTGACCCTGAAAATACACAAGCATGTGTGCACACACCAACATATTCATTTGGTGCTGAAATGAGCAAAGATGAGAAACATCGTCACAAACTCGGGAATCTGGCAGCGCTCTTTGCCCATGTAAAGGGAGAAGCAAGCAGGTAATAGCGACAAATTTAGGGGCTTAAACAGCGACAGCTTTACGATGCTTGAGCCGCCTCTATGACTCCATTCCTGTCAGATTCTATTAGCTTGGCCTCCACCGTGTGGTTCGATTGGCTCTTGGCCTATTCCCAGCAGTTACAGAAGCACCACCCGTAAATAAACCAAATGGCTGCATCTTGTAGTGTAAGGGGGGTACTCTGGGCAGCTGCGTGCTTGTGTGTAAAGAACGTCTAACAGAGTGGTTGAATAGTTTAATATACAGCACTGAGCTGAATGGACACAGTCAACAAGAGGGAGAGCATGACACACATCATTGTAAGAGTTTAAATTTGAGGAATACAAGCAGTCAGAAAAGCACTTTTAAATCAAGACAAGTGGTCTCACTCCACACACATACACAAACACACACTCCAAGCCATACTCAGACACACTTTTTCTTCTGTATCTAGCTATCTGCCAGCTGCCAGGTGGAAGTCTATGGAAAGGCCACCTGTCTAATAACCACTTTTGATGCATACAGCTCTGCAATATGAAACACAGCATCTGGCCTGTCCCCTCCAAACTGATCTTGTTAACAGCCCGATCCATGCTCCTCTTGCATAGAATTTATTTGGGCAGTTAACCTGGATACATTTTCTTAGACAAAAAAAAACTAAAAAAAAAAACCCACAAAAACAGTTTTGAGTTCATAAATGCCACCACTCAGTGTTTGTGATTGAAAGAGGTTTGCCACCAACTCACAGCTGCAGATGTCGGCAGGATATTTTCTTAGCGCACACAGCAGTTCAGTGTGACAATTTGTTGGATGTTATTGACCAAAAGAATGACAATCACTTCAAAAATTTCATAACCAAGTCACTCGTCGCTTCTATACAAAACACCAGAAGAGCCGAATAAAATGGAATAATAGGGTTTTTTATGATAAGTTCCTTTAATTCTAGTAATAATTATTAAGATGCAATGCTTCACATGCTGCAGTTAAATGAGTTTTTTATGGCTTTGAAATGGCTGTTTGAAGAACTGTGGAAATTGTAAATTTCCTTGTACAGATTAAAAACAAAATGCTAAACCCACATGCCTAAAAAGAAGAAAGACTGACACTAGCACAACAAAGTCACAATTACCTATATGTTTGAATTAAAAATTATTAATCATGAATACTAGAGGAAGAATATAAAAAGAAAAGTTTTAGTAGTAATAACATAATGATCTCTGCTTTAATCAGGCAATGTAACTGATTGCCTGAATGTGTTTGTCAGAAAACAGACTATTATGTTTATTGCAACTTGGAAAATATTCCTTATACCTTCAAAACTCAGCTTCAAAGCTGCTCCTTTGTGCCTCTGTATGGCACAGCGGCCTTTAGCATTACCAGGCCGTTACTTGTGAGATGTAACCAATCAAACTGGAAAGAACGTCGCTCAAGACCACAAAGCGGTGGCTAAAGACAGGGGCAGCTGAGCCACAGCAAAAACATTTTTAATTTATTTATTTTCATTTTAATTGGTTTAAAAGGTTATAGCAATAAATAATAGTGATAAATAAAACATTCTGAAATATTGATGACTGAAATAAGACTAGTAAAGCAAAGGGACTAGAGATCTTAAATACATCTGTTTTCTAGCTTTGTCATATTGAAATATCTGCCAAAATTTTATTGTCACTTTTATTTTTCCGAGTGCTAAACAGTAGCGTTAGTTCATTTTCTGTTGGCAGGTGACGCTAAGTTTAAAAATCTGTTTCTTCTTCTTCAGTTCCCGTTAGACATAGAAATGTGCAGATAGTGAACAAAACATTTTCATCCCTACACAATAAAGACAATGATGTGGCATCTTTTCCAGTGCCGACAGTGACACAACTGTGACTTAAGTGCCAACAGCTGTTACACAAAACTGACTGGATGTTGAAGTCAGATCCTGAATCTGCACAGACTGACCGTATTGCGGGCTTGAGATATAAAGTCAGTATTTTATTTTGTGCACTGAGGTGCAGTTTAATAAAATTTCAATTTCCTTCCACACCAAAATAAGTCACGAACTTAAGAATCCATCTTTACCAACAGCTATGTGAAGAATGTGTGGACGTGTCACGGTTTAAGAAGATAAAATGAGAAAAATGCTAAGCCAGTCAAAGAGTTATCTTTTGGGATTCAAATTTGTTCACCATAGACTGTTCTGAATCAATCCAAACTCCTATTCAGAGCATTTCTGAACTCCCATGCGCCCTTTGCTCATGCATACAATTCCAGCACAGCTGAGCAGAAAGCTCAGTGGGACAAACCAGCTGAATATTTAGCATGCACTTAGCCAATTTTTTACTGGGAAATACAGCTTTGCAAACAAGTGTTCCACCAACTTTTGCCACATCACTAATCAAAAAGTAAGAAATCCTGCCCTTTCAGATGGCTATCTAATTAATTTCAGGAAGCACTTTTAGATTTGGTGAGTTATTCCACCATAATGTATAAAAAGTGGCTTTTGGTGTTTTCATAGCCACAGAAATAAGTGTTTGGTTTAAAAAGAGAAAACCAGCCAGTTTAACCCCTTTGTCACCAGGGCCCTTTTCAGTGTTTTCTGACTTTAAATTGTTATAACTTTATAGTAATGCTACATTCCAATTTTACTACCTGTTTATTTTGCAAAGTAGATGCCCCGAATTGGATTGACACCTCATTTAGCCAATCATGTTATGAAATGGATTCCCCAGAGCCAATAATAACCAGACAGTGTCATGTGACTTTTCTGGACATGCCCCTAAATGCTCACCTATTGTTCTGACTGGGCAACTCTGACCCAAAATCTAAAACCACAGATGTATAGGCAATAAAATTCCCATCATGTGGGTGTACGACAACTGGGGGTGTGTTTTAACATCATTCCAAAAACTTAATGCTCAATGGGCGCGTTTTCGGTGCATAAAGCCAAGCAAGAAGTAACAGTCTGTGCACCATCGTGATCGCGACAGTGTTTACAGTACTTTTTCTCAGTAACGGATTGTATAAATACCTCAAAACAAGCTATGTTTATTCAAAGAATGACCTTTACAAAGCAACATCTTTCTTTGGGGCCTCTTAATGTTTAGTTCTCAAAGGTGCTTGCCTTGCAACTTCACTGTTACACCTGCCTCCCTCTCATTCACAGATGTGTATTCTGTCTTGCTTCCGGTGACTTTCCAACCTCTTCTCTCCAGAGCATACCTCCAACTCTCCAGGTTCTTTTCTATCTGCACCCTACTCTCACTACAGAAGAATCTTACTATAATATACAAAATCTGTGTGTAAGTATTCCTTTGTCTGCCAACTGCTCCAACAAGATCAGAATCAAAGCAACCAAAATTGGCACACAGGTAAATCTAAAGCTGCATTCACACTGGAAGCGATTCACTTTCTCTCGTAATCACACCGCTTCCAGTGTGGACACAGCTTTAGATGCCTGAGGGCTCCTGGTTTTGTCAGAGATTATGATGTCAACACCTTTCTAATTAACTGCCTAGCACCAGGCTAAAATGATCTGTTTTTAGCATATATTGACCTATAAAACCTTGTAAAAGCATTGTATCATTTTATTTCACAATAACATCTATTTAATTTGTATCCACAAAGCTTCAGTTATACATATAGCATGATGCCAGCCCCCTAGCAATGGGGTACAATGACCTGTTTTGGTTTTTTGGGGGGGTTTGGGGGGGGGGTTGCCTTTATGCCAACAGGCCAAACAATGCTGTCACATAGGCAGGTAGTAGCATCAACAATAGAGCACAAATCCACCTGGTACTTCCTATTACTACTTGCTTTCAATGGCACTGTACAAGTTAATTCTCAAGGAATCAGACCAATAAATTAGTTAAATTAAATTAAAACCCCCAAAAAAGACCCCCCCATCATAAAAAAGAAAGCAATCAGCAATGGGTTCAGCCAATTACCAATAACCAAAAATTTGTTCAGTCATCCAAGCCTAATGGCTGCAACAGTTATTGCTATTACTGATTAATCTGATCATTATTTTTTCCAATTAGGCTCGGTCGATATGCATCAGCTAAAATAAAATAATAACATTAAATTTAACACAGCAAAAGATAAAGTCTTCTCTTATCCTAATAAAAGCCATAAGGCCCTCGGGATTTCTTTAATGTCCTCTCAAATCTTGGGAAAATTTCAGATCTTTTTTTTTCCATAAACCAAAAAAAACTTAAAATTGCAGCTCAAGTAGTAAATATTTGGTAACCCACATTTCAGTGCATTCAATTAGTAGTTGTGAGTTAAACCCATAAATCTGGATGCCACAAAAAGGTTATTCATAAAAGTTTCAGTCACAGTTCATCACTTTTTCTAAAGCTTAAAATCACCACCTTTTTTCCCCAATCACCTTGCAGAGTTCCTATACCCTGCATTGCAGTAGCCTTTCTGCTTGACTCTCTCTTTTCAGTTCTGGCAGACTGAAACCTGCAGCTGTCCTGCACTGCGCATTGGGAAGCAACAGAGGGGAGAAGCCGAGGTCACTATTTGGCAGGATACTCATGCTTTATCCTCCTGCTCAGCTTAACATATTTTTTTCAAACAGGGGTCTCATTATTTTGCATGTCTCTGTGGAAATGTTCACACTAATCATTTCTGCTGTGACATTTGCACATCCAAACAGCTGACACCGTAAAAAATAAATAAATAAATACATTTTTAAAAGCAACTGAAAAGTGAAACACAGAAATGGGAAGCGCACACAAACAATTCCCGAGCCGCTACCAACCTGCTAACAATAGCCAGCTAGCGGCTAATATTGAAGCGCTGTAAAAGTGCTTCTGCGCTAAATTACGGGCAAACTTCAAACGCACTTTACCACAGAGAAAAGCTTGAAATGCACAAGTGACAGGTATGGAAAGAGGTCATTTTGCAGCTTTAAAACTCACCTTTGTTTCGCAGTTGAACGAAAGAGATGAAGGATTTTTGACAAGAGCTGTCACTGCACTTCCGGGTTAGACGGTGACGTGTACGAACGCCCAATAAGCGACTGGCCATGCTGGGATTGTTTTGGTTTTGACACTGGGTGTTGGGGGGGGTATAGATTTCACAATCAGCAGATCCGAGCGAGCATATTTGTTACCACTAACACAAAAAGTGAATTTTGGAGGGTTTTTTTTTTCATTTATATGCAAAATATCTTATAAAATTAACAAAGAATGCATACTAAGATGAGAAAATCACGCCAGCTGTAAGGAAATGGTGGGTTGTGCTTGAAATCTTAAAATATACTCAGTAAATCTTTGTATAGCTCCAAAAAATATTTCTTCAGCTGAGCTGCCTTAAATAAATAATTACATCTTTCAAATAAGGAGTTTTTTCTTTGACCTCAAATCATTTGGGGGCTTCTAATTGTACTCACAATCATAACAAAAGAGAGCACATTTTAAAATAATTGTTAATTGAGAAACTAGAGATTGCTAAATCAAACCATCAAGGACTGTCATCCTTTCCATCTTGGCGTCCTGTCAACAAATTTGAAATCAGCAGCCAGAAACCATGGGTGCATTTTGGAACAGCAAGCTCTCTTCTGACAAACAATCATGCTTCAGCTGACTGAGGAGCAAAGCTTTTGTCAGGCACAGTGACCAGGAGCTGTTGTCTTTACATCACTGCTGAGGTCATTTAATCACATTTCAATATTTTACTAAATTTTTTCTACATATGTTCTGAAAGGTGCTTTACAGTAGTGTCATAACTTGGATTGAGTATTCTCACTGTTATATATAAATCCCCTCTACAGCATGAGCCTTTTTTTGTTTTTCATTTTCTATGATCATCTATAGTGTCTTTTTTTTTCTTTAGATAATTTGATGTTATGTCTTTGTGGATAAAACTGAGACAGAAAATATGAGACAGGACAAAAAATAAAGAGCAGCAGCAGAAAATGCAATAAGATGCTTGACCTTTACTGAGAGTAGAAGCTTAAAAGCACTCAGGTGTTTTAAAACCTTTATCAGTCCATTATTATTAGAAACACATTCTTGCTAGGAAATATACACTGTCTCGAATATATTAAGACTTATAGTTTCATTAGATTTAAATTCTATTCATGCTCGATGTGTGAGACTCTTTATATTACGAGATATATCATCACCAAATAATAGTTTTTTTTTCTGATGTTATGAAATTCCAAAGAGAAACTAATGTGACCAAAATCTTTAAGATTTCAGAAGTAACCTTTGACACATTAAATATGACTCAACCAACACCTTAAAATGTTTTAAGCTATAGCAACTCTAAAGAAATATACTGAATAACCATATACTGTATAAAAAAGATGGAAATAGCTTCCAGATAGGTGCCTTAAACCTGCATTCTATCAAATAGCCAGCAGAGGGTGATTCTTGTGGTTGCAAAAAGACATCAAGCCTTTTATAGATATTTGGCTCCCTTGATCCATGACCTCAGAAAACACTTTCCTGATGAGGTTATAGGTTCAGTCACTATGTTTAAGTCATACTGAACAAAATATAACATTCATTTTGCAAATTATGGTCCAATTAGACTAAAAAGGGAGAATAAATTAGTATGCTTCACTGTCTGATTGACAATTTGACACAGTATGAGCATGCAGAATCCCTCTGTTTCTCAGTCCGATCCACCACTCACTCATATCGCGTTCAGTTTCAAAACACTAAGATGAAACGGTGAAATCACTCAGCTTAGCTTGAGGCTTCATACTGGTGTTTATGTCTATCTCTTACATACACACACTTTGTGCATAACACTGTATAACTGTAAGTATTTGTATGTAATTTTGTACGTGGCTGCCTGTATATGAGGCTTACTTCATGAAAATTATGAGTCATGAAATCTGATTGATCCTAAAGTTGAAGTTATATGTAGATTAGTGTACATAAAATGTTTGATTTCTAACCTCAGATGTAACTATACATGGAACAGTTTTGTTTTTTGTTTTTTATTGCAACATGCTGCATCCATTTTCCTTTAGGCCTAGGTGAGCTCAGTGATGTGTGACGTGCCAAGCACACACAGATGTACTTCAGTTTGTCAGCATTGATTTCATCCCAGAAATTCAGTCAATACAACCACAAATTTGTTTATTTGTTTGGGGAGTTCCTGATTATTTGTTTGCTTGCTTTTTTTTCCAAGGAAAGGAGTATTAAATGCAAGAATTTAGCTATGCATGTGGTTTAAGTGATTTTTTTGGCCCCAGGGAAGTGGGTCATCACACCAGAAAAAGGATGCAAGTGAGTCACGAAGGATTTAAGACACAGTGTAACAAGCAATTAAAAATGTGTGCAGAATAATACAAATTATAACTTACAGAACACTGTCTTTGTAAAAATGTGAGCTTCACTAGTTTGATCACATTATGGAAAGATATGGAATAATGTGATTACGATCTTGATGCTAACATTTAAAGTGCCTCTGAAAAAAAAGGTGTGCAGGCTTGTTTATGCTGCAGATGTGAGTAGGTAGTGTTGCAGATACTAAGTCATCACTCGTGGGTAGCTGCACATGTAGGGTATCTTGGCAATTTCGTTGTATTATAAGAATATTGTAATGTGATTTTCTCTGTTGAAGATTCAAATCACATTCATCAAACTTTAACAAAACCACTTGGGATGTGGTACGAATTTGCTGTGAAGCTCATCCAAAAGGTTCTCTGGCGGGATATTTAAATTAAGGCAAAGCAATTTGAAAAGATAAACAAACAAAAAAAACTGGAGAGGATTCTGGCAATTGAATAAAGGAGAAAAGAGACAAGTTGTTATGATACATGGATTGTTTCTTTCTCGAAAATGTTTGATCTGAGGAATACAATGCTGCAGGGATGCCATCACAAGATCTTTTCACAACAGGAATTTGCTTTGGTCTCCACAGTTTTTAATATGGACATCTATAAAGAGTATTTAAATTTTAAGTTTTTAATTGTTATATATATATATATATATATATATATACATACATATATATATATATGTGTGTGTGTGTGTGTGTGTATAAATTTAAAATTGAAAGAACTCT
>VUQK01001349.1:23224-34964 GCA_015106715.1 Bujurquina vittata | reverse complement strand
GACCTCTATGATCTTGGCCCCTTAAAGATATATACTAAACCCTTTGCAAGGAACTTGGGGGTGATCTTTGACAGTAATCTTAGGTTTGATAAACACATTAATGCTGTCATTAAATCTAGTTTCTTCCATCTTCGCCTACTCGCAAAGGTGAAGCCATTTCTCTGTTTCAGAAAATTTGAGAAAGCGATCCACGCCTTCATTTCATCCCGACTTGACTATTGCAACAGTCTCTACTCAGGTGTCAGTCAGACGCTACTTCGTCCACTACAGCTAATTCAAAATGCAGCACCACGGTTACTAACTGGCTCTCGTAAGCGAGACCACATATCCCCCATTTTAGCATCCCTACACTGGTTGCCAGTCAGTTTTAGAATTGATTTTAAGGTTTTACTATTTGTTTTTAAGGCGTTGCATGGATTAGCACCTTCTTACCTCTCTGATCTTATAAGCCTGCACACCCCCACTAGATCACTGAGGTCAGCTGAGCAAATGCTCCTAACTGTACAGAGGTCAAGACTGAAACAGAGAGGTGATCGGGCTTTTGCCGCTATTGCTCCGAAACTTTGGAACCCCTACATATCAGGACCTCTCCTACTGTTGACACCTTTAAAACCCGCTTGAAAACCCATTTTTATTCTTTAGCTTTTAAATCAGATTTTTGAGTCCTGGATACATTATTGTTGCTGGATTTCTTTTACTTTATGTTTTATAATTTTATGTTTCCTGTTTTAACTGTTTCTCCCTTAAGTGTTTTATTTTATTTATTTTACATGTACAGCACTTTGGTTGACTGCTGTTGTTTTTTAAACGTGCTTTAGAAATAAAAATGACTTGACTTGACTTCTCTCTTCACTGTTAAGTTTTCTCATGTGTTACATCCCAGTATTTGCTGCGAAATAAGGTCATGGTCATTCGACTAACCAATCTCGTGAATCCGCCATTTTTTTCTTGCAGCAATTTTGTAGTCCAGTTTAGTTATGGAGAAGTTGCATGTAGGAAAGTCAAAATGTTTGATTCATTACATATACATTTAACTTTACACTGGAAGCATTTCACAGCACGGCAATTTGAGATCATAGAAAGTGAACGCATTTGGCCACTACGGGTAAAATAATCACTGGTGATGTGATGTGGGCGGGACCTAAGAGCAGTTAAAGCGGCTATCAATGAGAACAGAAGATATAATTGATTGATTTATGACCTGATAGTAAATATATTAAAACCAAGAATGTCTGCAAGTGACGAGCTGTCAGCTGATGGTGCCCAGACAAGTGAATGGTTTGAATGTGTATCCAGCTTTAGGCATACCATTATGGATTTTCCCATTGAAGTTCAGAGACTGGCTGATCGTGAACAAAAAAAAAGTTGTAGACCACACACACCATTATCAGATTGTGTTAATACCAAAATATTGTCTTTCAAAGACGGTTCTTGTACAGTCCAAAAAAAAAAAAAGCACACAAAGTCATCCCACTAATTTGGATTACTGGCACCATCAATATTAACATGCCAGTTCCCATAATAATCCGATACTACAGTCAAAAAGTCAGATTGCAGTTGATGTTTAGAGTTTTATTACCTTGTTGGATGATTTCCTTCCTGTTGTATTCTGCAGGGATGCCAGTTTGGTTTTTCATGAAGATTGCACCAATCAGAAATGAGCAGGACAAAGTTGTCCTATTTCTCTGCACCTTCAGTGACATCACTGCATTCAAGCAACCAATTGAGGATGAATCTTCAAAAGGTAGGTTGGTTCCAAATTGTGGACTTCACTACAAGAAAATATAACTATCTACTCAGTACAGTTGTTAGTGTTAAGCTTACTACCAAAAAAACATTTTGCCAGGCCTGCAGTGCTTGCACACTGTTGCAATTTTACCCTCCACTTTCTTACCGCTGTAACTGTAGGTAGTACAAAACCCAAAATGGTCCCTACACAGCTGACCTAAAACAATGCTACTGGTGCCGTGGCTTCTAATTCTAGGTTTCCTTTGTCTTTATCGCTTGCCATTTCCATGACTGACCTCGCTGTTGCCCTTGACACTTCACATGGTTACTAGTGGAAGGCTTTTTTTTGTACATGCCCCGCAACAATGCAATAAAACCTAAAGGTATTCAATTGTCATAAAATGCCATTTTCATATTCTAGGAAGGAAACTGCCAACGTTTTGTGCTAGAAAAATGGCTTCAAAGCTTGACTAAGCGTGAAAATGATTTACCGTTATTTTATTAATCAAATGACTCAGCTCAGCTCTGCTTTCCAGTGGATCTCAAGTGCCACTTGCTCTGAGTTGGCTCACCTTTACCAGCTTTGATGCCCATTAACATGTTAACATTCTGACCCCTACTTTATTACAATCTGCAACAGCACGGTTATTAATGTCACCGTGTGAGTTTGTGTGTTTTTGTGTGTAAGATAGCTGTGGAACACAATAGATGTGGTCATAGAACCATACTGATATTGGTACTGACCTCAAAGATCACTCAAGGCAAGTTGAAAGAGTTTATACCAGTGAAGTATGGATCAGTTTAATTACATAAAAATTAAAGCTGTAGTCATTTTATAAATATAATAATTTATTTATGGTCTCTATAAAATGCAACTTTGTGTATACTAATTGGTACATTTAAATATGACCTCTTTTAAGTAAGTAAGTAATAGTTTTCTTTAATAATGAGATAATGAGAGCTCATTAACAGGGTTCTTATTTGATTTTGATTCACTTTCATATTATTTATTGTACAGAAAGACTCTGATGAAGTACTGTCATGATTATGCTTTGTAATCTCAGAAATGTGGAACACCAGCAAACCGAATTGTGATTACGGCAATTATTGCCTTTCCTCAAAGCACTGCTTTGAGACAGGGGTATCATCCATTTTTAAATAATTCATTTTAAAAATTCTCTGTCTCATAGGGTGTAAAGAGAGTGCTCTTTCTCTGGTACTATGAATCAATTTGAAGAGTAACTCAGGGTCAGCTCCATTTACCATTGATCTCTCAAGTGGCAGGTTTTGTACTAAGATGTGATTGATCTCCATTACTAAATTTATCATGAAGACCTTTCTGCGGTGGCCAAATGTGCTTTCTCAAAGCTTTCCAGTATGCAGATTGCCTTGGCCTGGACAAAACTGGCAGTCCACGAGTCTCATCCAAAACAGGAAATTATGCTACAAGGCTCGCCCGAGGAGATTGATTAAGAGTATATGAGTTCAGAATACAAAGTATTCTTTATTTATTTAGATTGGGCTAAAACAATATTCCTTTTAACAATATGAAGGAATTTAAAAATGAAAAAGCAGTTTCAGCTTTATTTGTTATTACAGTAATTGTCTGTGATTCCCATGGAATTGCCTGGCTTATTCCACTTTAAAGACTTATTTAAATATATGGCAAATTCATCCTTTTATATTTTTTTATTTATTTTTTTAAAATATGGTAAGTATTTTAAAAAATAATTTTGGAAAGAATGCAGTTGCTTAAGAATAGATTTAAAAGATTAGATTTGGTTTTATTTCACTTTTGAAAGATAATAAGTAATCCTGGCCAAAAGGTCCAGGCTAGGCCAGCCATTTTTATTGTTTGTTTGTTTGTTGGGTTTTTTGTGCTAGAGCACATTTCGGTTTGTGAACTACAACTCTAACCGCTTTTCCAATTCTGTGTTGTGGTGGTGCTGGAGCCGGTCACAGCTGTCATAGTGTGAAAAGTGGGGTGCACCCTGCACAGGACTAACATTAAACTACTAAACAATTTTTGAAATCACAACCCTAATTACCCCAAATTTGGGACTCTATAAAATGTACATAAAAACAGAATAGAATGACTTGCAAATCTCATAAACCCATATTATCTTTGTAAAAGCACACACAAAACATATCAAATGTATCAACTGAGGAAGTATACCATTTTAAGAAAAAAAAATACGGTCATTTTGAATTTGATGGCAGGGGCGGGGGTATGTCTTCTGCTGTGTAGTAACACTCCTTTTACCAACATTTTAGCAAATGTTTGGGAACTGCACACGACACTCGTTCATCCCCTGAGACCAGTTGCTGCATTTTTGGCAGAGAAATGTTTTCCCATTCTTGTCTGATATCGGATCCTAGCTGCTTAGCAGTCTTGGGTCTTTACAACGTACCAAAATTTAGGGTTTTAACTAGATATCTCAACTAAAACTGAAGGAAAACATAAAAACAAAGAAAAAAAACTACTCTAAAGGATTTTAATTGAATCAGGCTTTGGAAGCTTCAGCTAATCTTGCTGCTACTGTAAAACTGGTATCAGCATTTACAACTTGGGATGGTAAGATCAAAGTTTTTCAGGATTCACACCTGAGCATTTTAATAAGTCCAAACCAGTGCTTATTTTGCATAAATTAAAAATTAATTAATAAGACAATCCACCAAAATACTAAATGACAGATTAAGTTGATGTGCCTAAATTATTGATAAAATTATTTTATTGGCATCATGTGACTTATTAAAATGGAGGGATGGACCCCTTTCAGAGTTTTGGGGGTTAAAGAAATATTTATTCCCCTCGGTTATACGGCAGCATTACAAAATAAAGCTTACTTTTCCATGCAAACAATTTGCGTTAGACTTCAGACTGCTGAAAGCACACATATCCAAAACTCACCTGTCATTGATCGCTGTTATTTGTATTTTTTCAGCTGATAACAATTCATGCTGCATTTTATTCTGATACCAGGATCTGCTCTGGGCACCTTTTATTCCCACAGTTGTTTAAAACAGACATGGCTGCAAAAGTCACATTTGAACTTTAACACAATGTAATGTGTCAGGAATATCAAAATGGTCTCAAAGTCCTCTGCAACATTAAACCCTGGGTGACACAAGTGTGTTTGTGTTTCACAAAAAGGACGGGTTTCATTGTTTGAGCCTTTGTTTCGGAGAGCAGGTTGTGCATTCTCAAGAGCCACAGATTGGATGGTAGCAGGAGAGGAGGTTAACAGTGAGGGATTAATGACTTCAGAGCACTTGATGCAGGACTGGCTTTTTACCATCAGGTGAATAGAAGCAGTTGGAGGTTTCTGAAAAACTACTGTGTTCAATTGCTTTTGCACACTCTGATAATCACCTCTAGACCAGAATTGCCAGCTTTCTCTTGTGATCCTGGCTGAGCTTAGTATTTTCTCTCTATTTTCTTATGCAAAATTATTTCATTAGATTCAACTCATTGTCATTGTGCACACAAGGCACACAACAAAATGATCGTTCCAGATCACTCATCCGGAGACGAGCATCTGCGGTCATGCAGCCAGAGACCGGTGCTACCATTAGGCATTGTGGTTTAAGTGTCTTGCCCAAGGACACAACGCAGCGCAGGGACAGGGCTCAAACCTGCAACCTTCCGGCTGCAAGGCGAGCGCCTACCCACTGCGCCACTGCCACTTACATGTATAGCATACGTAATAAGTGAGACAAAGCATAATCCCAAGCAAATAATATAATTTCATAAGCACTCGTAGAACTGCCAAGCACGTAAAATTATGTGCTTTGTGAGTGTTGCAAGGGAGTCATGATCTTGCAGGTTCTTTAGAAGTTTAATTCTGCTTGTGTGAATTAATCTAACACAATCAGATATACAGTGCTGTTCAAACGTCTTTAGTCACCCCTCATTTCTTCTGTTTCCAAGGAGACAAACTTTCTTGTACTTTTTAAAGTGGTCTTGAACAATAGTTCTCAAGCTTTTCTGAAGCTCTTTCAAAGTTTTTTTTTTTGGACGTTGGCTGCCTTTTTACTCATGCTCAGTGCAATCCTTGTACCAGTATTGTCTACATGCTCTGTTGTACCAAACACTTTTGCTGTGCCAAGAGGAGCTCTGTTTTAGGCTCCTCTTGTTAGTTTCTTTCTTTTATTTTCTTTCTTTTTTTTCATTGTTTTTTATTTACATATTTAAATGGTATGGCCCAACAACCCCAGAGCCGAAAGGCGGAAAGGCACTTAACCCAAGAAACGAACCAGTGTTGTGACACAAAACTGACAAAAAAAGGGAAAGAAAAACAACAACAACAAAAAAACAAGTTTAACAAGTTTAACAAAACATAGCAAAGAACAAGTTTTCAATTGTATATTTAGGAAAGTATTTGATTGGCTACGTGGCTTTTTCAGTATTTTCCTCAAACATACTGCCAAGGAGTATACCTTGATAGAAAAATACACAAGAGGCGGAATAGCAGACATACAGGACAGGACAGGTACAGTACCTGGGTATCCCACAGACCAATGGGAACCATGATGAAGATGCATGATGGTCAGAAACAGCCAAATACCTCCAGATCATAAGACAGATGCTGATAAGCCAACTTAAACCTAGAAATGATGGATTTGAAGTGTCAGAGTGCCAATTCAGGATGAAACATGGAGCATCCATGAATACGTCAGGAAAATTACTCCCCTAGAGATGAGCTGCTCCAAAAGTGCTCCAGGCAGCTGAAAACAGGTGGTGATGAGGAACAGGAGAAGGAACTGTCATGGAAGGCCAAACACCTGCGTGAGAGAGGAAGTGGCTGACATCTTGCCATCAAGAAATCCTACCAGTGGCTACTAAAGTCTGGCCTAAAGGACAGCAAAAACAAACCCCAAGAACAGGCCCGATGCATCAGATCTATGAAGACAGTGCAGGCTGTGCAAAGGTGCCCTGGAGACAGTCCAGCATATAGTGCAGTAGCAGGATGTAAGATGCAAGCTGGGATCATGTACACTGAGAGGCACAGCCAAGTGACTGGGGTAGTGTACATGAATATCTGTGCTGCATATAGATCACATGTCAACCAACCACAACCAACCAGACACAGTGTTGTTGACAAAGAGCACAAGATGACAGCTGTGATGTAACAATCCCAGCAGACAGCAACATAAGAAAGAAAGCATGAAGCACTAGGAACAGAAGGAACAGCCGGAGGAGATGTGGAAGGTAAAGTCCAAAGTGGTCCCGGTGGTAAAAGGTGCATCAGGAGCTGTAATCCTGAAACTGGACGAGTGACACCAACAGATTCTAGGCACAATATCAGAGGTCTCTCTCCAGAAAAGCTACAGTAAGATAGTGCACAGAACACTTGAAGTCCCTTGGAGAGACTTCAAGGCCCCTCCCCAGCTCATTTTATTGTTGCTCCAACACGTACCAATTGTATGTATTTATTTTTGAAAAAGTATTGTGTTGCATGCATGGTCTCTGATGTTTCAGTATTAGCCAAACGTGGCATATGCAGTATAATTTAAGCATATCATACCAAATAATGACCTGTTGGTCACAGTCTAAATATATTATTTTGTCCCAGTGCAATAACAGATGGAAATATAAAGAGCTGGAATATGTACAGCATAAGTGTCATGAAGGGAAGTGTTGGAAAGTAGACCCAAATGCAGACACAGGAGGCAGACTGGGAAAACTGAAGATGAGCTGTTTGTTAGGTTGATAGTCAAAAACAAGGAAGTACACAGAGCGGAAAACACTGGGGGAGTTAAACAGGCAGGAACACAGCATTATTAGATTGTTTATTTTGTTTTAATATTGTACTAAATGACATTCCATATTAGTTATTGGACTCCTGTATTTGGGGGTGGTTGTGAAAAGTTTCCCATGAAAATGACTGTACCTGGCATTAAGTTGTACTTTTGTTATTAGGCTATTAGCACATTTGATAGAGTTTTAAAAAATATCTTCTCAGTACTCATAATTTCTGTATTCACTGAATGCACAAAATCATGAGTCAGATGTGAAGTAATCTAATCAGTTGAGTGAAAAGGGAGGGGTTTTTGAAGAAAAAAAAGAATCAATGTTATTCTAGAAAATGAGATTCTTCTGAAAGCTTGGGAGAGTTGGGCTTAGCCCAAATCATGAATCACTGCTTAATTAAGCTCTCAGTGAATGAATTTATTTGCACAAAAATAAATCATTTCCTCTATTGAGAAGAAGATGGCCAGATGAAAAAGCAATCTCTTGTATTTCAAAGCAGTTTAAATTTGCATCTCAGGCCCTGAATTGGTATTCATATCAGATCTATGGAAAAAACCAAAACAGACTGCAGCTCTGCACTTTTATGACTGTCTAATTAGTGAGTAATTTTCCATTCGTAAGAAACAGGCACCTTAAATAACATCAGAAAGGCCACATGGTGGTTTTGATTTGCAAATATGACCCATGTGTTATTGATTTTTTTTTTTTCAAAATTAAACTAGCTAACAAAAATAGCTCGGGCTCATAAGAGGAGCTTGTAAATGACAATATCAATGTCTGTGCATAAAATGAGATATTTTATTTGCACTTTTGTATAAACATGCTCAGGAACAGCTAAGACATCTGCGAGTTAATCAATCTTAAAACTGCTTATGTTGTTCTGGGTTTCTTGTTTCACACAGCAGTGGATGAAACCTTGTATATTGCATCAGTAGCTGGCCTGGGTAAGACGCAGTTGATTTTTTTCTGGTTGTTCTAACAGAGAGTCAACTTTTGGCCCACAAGTGTTCCTCAAAAGATCATACAGTATATCAGGAGAGTCCAAAAGAAAGTGTCACATGAATTGAACCACTCTACAGTACGTGATTTGAGAGAGACTCTGGCTGTTCAAGGAAATACTGTATCTGATCGCAAGCTGTCTGATCAGAAGTTCTCAGACATCTGAATCACGACTGGCTTATCTTGAATTTAACTTGGTTCGAAAGTGATGAGCCAAAGATGGGAAAATTCCTGTGATCAGATAAATAGGCCCCTTCCTTATATCTCAAGAAAGAAAAACATGACAGATAAGAAAATATGATTTAGACATACTTAAGCAGTGACTGACACACAGTTTTTTTTTTTATTTCAAACAAAAGAGACACGACTCACTGTCTGCATAAACCAGCGGAAGAATCTAGACACGTATCCACTAAATGAACATAAAAATTTTTGGTTTGTGATCCTCAGTTAGAAAACACAGAATTATTCCAACTTCTTCTGCTTTTCAGTCCCTTTTTCATTATTTTTACTCCAAAATAGATAAAAGAGATAACAGACACAATAATCATCCTTTTGTATCAGATTGCCATTGTATCGCGTGTCCTGCTCTGTTACACTGCGCCAGCACCCGAATCAAAAACTAACACCAACTGTCATCAATTTCATCACGTAAATAAAATTTAGAAGTACATTAAATGAGCAATAATATAAATCTCAGCCTGTCTACAGGACACCACAGGGTGCCACTATTGTAGACTATTAAAAGGCAATACAACATTTATTGCTCTGCTGGGAGCACAGATCTCTTTCTCTTACACATATACTGTGCCAGATTGAAACACTACATGTGTTACTGTGCAAATAAGTGTAAATTACCAGTGAAGTCATGAAGAAATTTTATGCTGCAGAATGCATGGCACAGATGATTTAAGCCCCACTGTGGAAAAATATGAATTATTAAACTGGTTTGCAACAAACTTCAGTAGTTATTAAAATAAATGTGCTGTAACACAAAAGTGAACATTTTTAGCCTTCTACAGCAACAAACTTGTTAGACTACTTAGAGTTTCTTTTTTCTTCTTTTTTTTTGTGAGTGCAACAATACCCATCTGCTCATCAGGTGGTCAGATTCATGAAACTGCCTTTTCTAATCAGCCCCGGCCCACAGAGGCTTCTCCAAAGACACTGAAGGCAATTAGTTTAAAAAGCATTACTTGACATTTAACTCTGCACTCCCCCACCCTTTCCACGAGCCTATGAATTGCTGACATTTGAAGCCGACTCATGCAGCTGAAGACTGTAATTTTACTCAGACTGGACTTGCATCAGGGGCCCAAACATAGGTGCCAAATCATGTTATACTTTCTATAGAGGGAATGATGCCGGGGTCAGGGGTCAGATTGGCTCCACATAGAGAGTGAATGCAATTACTGTGCTTAACTGAGGGATTAAAAGTCCAACCATCAAAATAAATTAGACAAGGCTCTTACACTAGAAGGGTGCACAACCTACATGGCTCATTTTTTTCCTAGGCTGACACTGGGTAGAAGTGCATTAATGCTAGGATTACCAATATTTTTATCATGATAATAATTTATCCAATAACAATGTGACAACACAAATCTGCAGTTCCCTTCTTTTTTTATAGAGCTTTTTAAGAAGTTTTTATTCTGTTATGCCACAAAATGTTTCTTATAGCTCTTACTGCATGTTTTATTACATGTTGCACACCAAAAGCAGTGACAAATTTCAGATTTGGCATTTTATTATTAGCGTGAAAACTAATCATAGTGTAGTGGCTTACATATTGGCCTAACAAGTGAAAAATCCCTTTTTTTAGACCCCAGGAGGAGACACAGATCCCTTAAGGATATCTTCCTGAAGAGCATCTGGTGTAAAAAATATGTGAAATCAAATATGTGGAGCTTCCTGCTGTGGCAACCCCTTCTGAATAAGGGATTAACTAAAAGTAGCTTTATGAAAACAAATCCCATGTATGTGCCCTGTGATGGACGGGCTCCCTCTCCAGGTTGTATTCTGCCCTTCGCCCTATGTCGGCTGGGATAGGAGTAGTTTGCATTTGCTTGCAAGATGACTCATGTATCCGATCATAATTATGATCTGCAGTTAAAGTTGGTTGTACTATGTTTCTCACAGCAGAAAGCAAAATGAAATGGAGGACTATTTTCTAAATGACTGAAACTGATTTGTATCCAGAATACTAGTTGGAAGGAGTGGAAAGAGAGGTAGGGAGTTTGGAGGAACAGCCTACAACATCTGAACTTGAGCGTTCTGTTATTGGACTTCTGTACTTAGATATCATAGCTTAGGCTAGGCTGAAGGTCGATGATCAATTTTGTAATCCTATCATCAGGCCTAAGGTTGCCATGTTTTGGACAGTCAGGTGAAGAGCTGAGCTGTCAGCTAATCACCACCTGGTGGTGAGTTGGATCAGGAGACAGGGGAGGATGCTGGACAGGCCTGGTCAAAAGTGAGGGACTGTCTACCTCACACTGCATTCTCTGGCTCAATTCTGAGCTCTGGCAGAACTTTGACAGTATTCTGAGTGACTGTGTGGACAGTAAGTCCAAATGGATGTTGTTCCATTGCTGATGCAGCTGTACAGAGCTGTGGTTGTAATTTGGTTGGTGACTGTCATGGTGGTAACATCTCAACCAAGTGGTAGACATGGGAGGTGAAGGGAGCCATCAAACTGAAGAAAGAGTCATTTCAGGCTTGATTTGTCTGTGGGATTCTGGAGGCAGCTGGCCAAGCAGAACACAGCTCTGGCAGTAGCTTAAGAAAAATCTGGGCGTGGGAGGAGTTCATTTAGTCCATAAAGAAGAACTTTTGGTCAGCCTCAAAGTGAAAGTGAGAGACTGTTAGGTGATTCAGGAAGAGGAAGTGGTACTCTACTTGCACTGTAAACAGTGATGAAGAAGGGAGGTTGCTGACTTCAACTGAGAACATCAGGAAGTAGAAGGAATGCTTCAAGAATTGCTTCAATCCCACTGACACACCTTCAATACAAGCATGAGGGACGGCTTTCCCATCTCTGAGGATACATAACTCCTCAGTGGCAGGTCTCTGGGGTTGATGAGATTTGCCCTGAGTTCCATAAGGCTCAGGACGTTGCAGAGGCATGTAAACCAAGAGAGCCCCACAACGTCCTGAGCCTTATGGAACTCAGGGCAAATCTCATCAACCCCAGAGACCTGCCACTGAGGAGTTATGTATCCTCAGAGATGGGAAAGCCGTCCCTCATGCTTGTATTGA
>VUQK01001346.1:21275-36129 GCA_015106715.1 Bujurquina vittata | reverse complement strand
TTCCTTTCACCCCCCCCCCGACTTTATTCACTATTTGCCAGCCCAACAGGATGGACAATTTTGTGCATTTTTGTGGATTTTTTGAGACCCCTAATCAAACTTTTAAACAAATGAGCTCATGATGTAATGGACTGGAGAGCAACAAAACAAACTTTGCTCGACTGCTAGAGCAATAACCAAACGTTTACACCCCAGCAAACACTTTAAATATTTACCAATCTTAGTAAAACAGTTGGGGATTATCTTGTATTGTTACAACACTGAGAAAAGACTCTCATACTTTCCATATTTTCTACTGATTCCACGAGGCTGAAAACAAGAAGGGGGATCAGATTAAAATCTCTTTGTACATAAACTACCCATTGACTCACTGTCTTCCTGTCGGAAGGAGCAATTAGCTCTCCGAGACAAAGATCTCAGACATGTTAAATGGCTGAAAATAAATAAATGTGGGTATTGCTGTTAGACTTCGGGCCCTGTTTCAATTACAGCAGAGGCTGTGGTCTGTGTCTCTCACTGAGCTGCTGGCTCCTTCAAGCTTTGCTTCTATGGGGACTTTTTAATTGCTATGTTTTAGCTAAGAGGGAAACAGAGAGGGGAAATGTACTGTATTCATCTTGGCCTCCCACTATGCTTCACTCATGAAGGCCTGGGGTGATTTGTCTCTTTAACGCTGAACGCCGTACAGTGAAGTACAGTGCTGCCCAGACAATGCATTCATTCTTCCCATCATGAATGGAGATTTTCTTCCACAGGTCTCTCTTTTTCTGTTCGGCAGATTGATTTATGTGACATAATTTATTATGACCAGCTACCCGAGCTCCTTCGATTTCGGGCCGTAAAATGATCTAGAGATTTTGCTAAAAATCACAACACCTTCAATATAAAAGCTTTTGACAAAGTCTGCAGTTGATATTCATCATTAGATTAGTGGCTGGCATCTGCTAAGCCTTATATAACTGATAAAAGAAGTCTGTGGCTCTTATTTTAAGGATTGCATTCCTCTTCAAACATTCCACACAATCTGCTGAAGTTAGTTATCCCTTCGATGGAGCGTACAATTTCAAACTCCTCACTCACTTTTGCTCTTTCCACATCCAGCTGATGGCAGCCATGTCAACTATCAAAAAGCAGAGTCTGCCTACAGTGATGACTGACGAGCGATGGTAGCCAGATCTGGGCGTGCGCTCTCCTTCCAAGCATCCACACATGTGGATCATAGAGGGAGACCAGATACACACCTCCTGATCTCGCTGCTCTCAGATCAACACATTCTGTCAGCATATCTCTATCTGTGCCTCTCTCACACTCTCTTTTTCCTGTCTATTCACTGCGTTTAGGCAGCTCCATCAATCATTCTCATTCAGCGCTTCACGAGCCAACAATGTTTAAAGGTCCCTTTGTCCCTTTGAGAGTGGGAGCAATGTGAATTTCCTCTCAGATGCGATAATCTGATGATGGTTACGCTTTTTTTTTCTCAGGGATTCTGCAGGCTTTTTTTTTTTTTTGCGTCTTTCTAAACCCCTAATAAGCAGCGTGTGCCTTTTGCGGTGACGGTTATACCTTTCACCCTTCCCTGTCTCGGCGAATTGCGTGATTACACGCAGACAGATGGTTTGAGTTTAAGCCCTGCCGCCACTCACTAATATCAGACATGCTTTTAATTTTTTCTCACATCTTAATGGACAACAGCGCTTTGCAAACTGCCAAGGCTTTTCCTCTCACCCTCTGTTTATTACCATATTTATTTAACTGGATTCAAGGAATGAGGCAATTTGCCCCTGCGAGAAAGAGACAGATAAAGTGAGAGAAGAACTCCACAATGAATGGCTATGTGTTTGACTGTAAAGACTGCGGTCACGAGAGCTGTCAAACGGCTGTCTATCAGATGATAAACGTCACTGCATAGTGATCCTAAACAATAAAACCATTTTCTTTTTTTCTATTTCATCTTGGAAAAGTCCGACCTCTCTCTCAGGTACTTAAGTCTCTTCCTGCCTCTGGCAATACCGGACCAAAGGACATTTTCTTCAAACGCCCCAGCTAATTGCATGATTAATGATTTTCATCTCTCCACTCTTCTATTAAAGAATGTCTTCACACACTGGCTTGACCCCAAAGGCCACAGGAATACATTACTTGCGGTCATCTTTATTTTTGTGTTTTGCCTCCGCAGTAGTTGCAGTATCACGTTTCACTACAATGGCCCACTCGCTTACTGAAAGATAAACTCTTTTTGTTGACCTAAAGTGGTTTGCTTACGTTTCATCAATTGGTCGACTGGTCAAGCAGACGTTGTGGGTGGAGAGATGAGGGCGAAAAGCTCAGCAGAAGTGGCAGGAACAAAGACTGGTTTATGGCGTGCGGCCATCAGACAGGCTATATCAACACTGTTCGTCAGGACCCAAGAATAGTGCGGAGGGCTGAGTCAGCCTAGCAGCAGCTAGCCACAGCAAGCTGAAAAGCGAGAAACGTACTTGCAAGAGGGCCAGATGCAGAGGAAAATGGGGGGGGGGAGAAAACAACCCAAGGTTTTGTTAAAAGGAGCTTGTTAAAGATTCCTGCTGTGGGATTTACTTTTTTGCCATTCACCATTTGACTCCATGATTCCACTCCTGACCCCATAGTACACAAACACAAATGGGGAACTTGGCCTCCATGAGGGCCCTGTTTACTGGAAATGCTGCTCACCAGGGACAATAAAGACTTATGATGCATACAAGGCTCCTAATCAAACTCCCATACCCACTCATGCATGTGCACGGAGAGAAGGATGATGAACAACACACATATGTCGCTTTCACCTAAATAAAGAGTGCCTCATTTTAAGGTCAACCATGTATAAAGACGCAGAACTTTACGGTTCTTTAATGAAGGCAGGGATGAAAATTTGTCTTTGTCTCAGATCAAGGTCTCTATAAAAACCCGCATTAAACATTCAGAGGAGCTAGATTAGGTGAGCACAAATGGAAAAAAAGGCAAACCTATTAAAATGAAAACATATAATTTACGGAGCTACTGTTTATAGCAACACGACCCAGCACTGTCATCGACCTAACACTTGTGCGGTGGAAGGACGAGCTGTTTATTTTGTTTATCACTTCACTCTATCGACTGTATACGGGGAGTGTGTGTGTGTGTGTGTGTGTGTGTGTGTGTGTGTGTGTGTGATGTGCGCACACGTTTTCATTTGGAAATGATCTCCTGTGTTTTTCCTGTTGCAGAGCACAGAAGCGTGCGGTGTGGAAGCTCAAAGATTTCGCCCACATCAAGAGAAACCATCCGGCCTTACAGCCACAAGCCCTCCCTCTCCTCCCCCCTCTCAAGCGTAATAACAGAGCCATCAAATAGCCATATTTATAATCTTCGAGCGGGCCAATTTTAAAGTGGTCAACTCCAGAGGTATAGGAATTGTTGAGAGCAATTTGCGGTTTTCATTCTTAAAGAGGCACCATCCCAGTGGCAAATGAAATAAAGTCAGTTTCCTTTTTTTTTCCATTTGTCTGTATGAAAGCTGTGTTCAATTACATCTTTGGCTTTTATGCTGATATTACTTCAAAATGATTTATTTAAATTGTGTTGGGCAACAATTATTTTATTATAATTCCACTCCCTGTTTGTGCGCCACAGAAATCAGAGCATTTATCAGTTTCCAAAATGTAAGGGCGAGATTGTGCCAGACTGGTACAGCACAGCTTTGTGTCCGCATGGAACTAATTACTGTTTATCTTCAGTAGCAAGGACTGTGTGTGCAATATTTGTTATCTTTTGTCTTAACTTTATCAAGATTAAATCAATCACTTTATCTAAGGAAATTTCTCAGTGATCATCAGAAACACCAGTTGTCAGATCTGGAAAAGGGAAACTGAACCCAAGCAAAGAGCATCTGGTTTTGCAACACATTGTGTGCAGAACCAGCAGCAGATCAGCATACATGAATACATTTCATCTGGTCATTATTGTGCAGTTATGAAGCCAGGCGCTCCTGCCAGTTTCCAGCCTCCTGTCACTTACCAATATCTGACACTGATGAAAAATGCAGCGTTTTTTGATCACCATAACATTACTACTTCACTTTCTCTATATGTTGAGATCAGATGACTTGCAAGTGTTGATCGAGTATGATAAATGTGCTGCTGTGCTATTTTGTGTGTGTGTGTGTGTGTGTGTGTGTGTGTGTGTGTGTGTGTGTGTAGACTGATTTGCCCTTTGTAAATGGTTATAGATGACTACGGTCAATCGCTTAGGATATTCAGCCAATTTAAGATGAAGTTACTTTTCATTTATGTAATAAATACCTTAAAGTCACGGGGCAAAATATATTCATCTTCTCAAGTGAGACTGCAAGATAAAGATCATTTAGAAATGTGAGAGGGCCTTACCACCTCAGGTTTTATGACAATGCTAGTGGCACATATTTGTAAACAATCTGTAGTTAATTTAATTGCTATAACACAGAGAGTCTGGGGCCTCTAGAAACCCCTGAGGTCAAAGCTTTCCACTTTGCCTGGCTGGTTATAAGCCAAGGTAACAAAAGTATTTTTAACAAGCACACCTCTGTTTAAAAATGAGATAAGAAAATTACATTTTGCTGCATTACAGAGGTCCAAGCCAATTGTGATATACCAGAACAGAAAAACTTATGTTAGCTTTCACAAAAAATATTTACAGTCATTTCAGGCAGCACGCACCATCAGCTATTAATTGCAAACCGCTGGCAATCAGTTCATGAAAAACAAATGACAAATTGCTTGCTTAAACCCATCCAAATAACTTTAGGTTCAATAATTGTTAGAAATATTTTCTCTGACATTCTGACCTTCACTGCTTAAAGGCATAACTAACAACACAGGAGCTCAGCAACCTTGCTGTTATATAGCAATTACAACCAGAATACAACCAGTTGGCAACCAGCTGAGTCGACTCTTCTATTGCACAGAGACGAGTTGCCGCTTACTGACTTAGATCTTTTGCAACACATTGGCAATCAGCCTGCATTTATAAATAAGCAAGTTTGTGGTTATTTGCAAACATTCAGCAATCTGTCTGAAAGAGATGGCAGTCAGTCCGAGTGCGGCCACATTTGTTTGAGGACATGTTGCTTCCCACCACACAACCTCTGTGAGTGCCTCAGGCAACCAGTTGGTCACCACAACTACTTGCAATTATTTGCAAAATGCAACTGGGCAGCCATTAAGGACGCTGCCATCTTGTTTTTCCTGTAATATGACTGAGCAATAAGTTACCGTGCGATCTATAAGCAGGTAACTACCATTACCAAACATTAGCCTCTGAATTTTTGCAGAGAATTTGACTTTGAACTAAAAGGCGCACCAGAGGCAAACGAAGGTGGAAGGGAAGGCCTCCCTTTTTAAGTGATGTTACAGTCTGTTCAGACATTGGCAACAATAAGTATCTGTTACATAAAATAAAGCTATCTGTTTCAAATTTAAATCCATCTGCAGGAAACTCAGAACATCTCTTAGTGTCCTGAATTAGGAAGAATCAAGTTTGTGTATTTTGGAAACAAAAGACATCTGCATCTACACTAAAATCAAAAACAGTTAATAACATGCCAAATCAAATATGCAGACCCATTTGCTATGGTGACCCCCTGGGAAAAAGGGGAGCAGCCGAAAATACCTTCACATTGTTAGTCAATAAATTTCCAGTCACTTCGAAATGATGAAATTGCTTAATACTATAACCCCCTTTTTCATAATGTTTAAGAATCATCTGTACTGTGAAATATTCAGTGCCAGGCACGGCTATTAACTCGACCTTTCTTTCATCTTTCTGGCCTTTCTTTTGTGCTCTCTAGCCCTGAAGGGTTGTGCTCATGCATGCCATAATGCTCATAAGGAGCCATTCTGATATTCAAATAAGCACGGAAAAGCATTATCCACACATGTGTGGCTGATGACCAGAATATATCAGGGGACAGCCGGCACTAAAATTGCCTCCCTTTTCTTGAATTTGTAACACTTTAAAGATAAAAAAAAATGGTCACAAGTGATGCATGAGAAATAAATAATGGGGGAAAAAAGGAGGCCAAGCAGAGGGATCCGTAGAGGGAGCTGATAAAACATGGCCAAATTGCACCACTGTCTGAGCAGGAAGGAAACTGGGCTTTATACACTCCTCAATAACTTCCTGTTAAACATCCGCAAATCACAAACTCACAAAAGGATTACAAAAAGAGTATACCAGAGACCTTGTGTCATCTAAACGCTCCCTGTGTATTTATGTAACCCTATTTGTAGGAAGCTGACCAGCACCTGGTTCTCCTGAATGAGAGTGTGTGAGTGCATGTGCTGAATAGGATGTGTGTATTATATAGAGGAGGATGTTATCAACATGGCAGTGATGAGAGATGAATGGTATCCCACGGGGCCGGCTTAAGCCCCTACACATGTGCGCAGCACTACCGCCCTCTAAAAATATGACTCCTGGATAGTTTTCCGACTTGTGGCCCTGTTCATAAATCAGCAGCCGGACAGAGGGGCTCGGACTTGGCAGCGTATCAGACGTGCCTCCAGTGACTTGGCCTGTCCGTCATCCTGCCACTGCTGCCTCGAGCTGCTTAATTAATGTGGCAATTGAACACTGCATATCATAATGAACACACAGCCCCCTCTATCTGAGCCTTCCTGGGCTTGTTATTCTTGGTCTCCGTTGAGGATCTGTCCCTGTGTATGTTCGGATATTTATAGCTAATGGATCTATTAAAATGCATGAGAACGAATTAAAAAACAAATAAATGCAAAGGTGCTCAAACGAGCCTGGAATGTTTGGAAAAGGGATTTTCAGTTTGATGTGTTTTTACAGGGCGGCGGTTGAATTTATCACTTTCACTTTTGTTGGTGTTGCTCCTGTCGCCTCATTTCATCATTCAGAACACACAGGCTGCTTCAGCACCACAGATTTTTCATTTTCACGAGGACTCTTCCTCGCTGCTGTGTAAAATACACTCGGGGAGCTGACTTTTAAAGAGGTTACCTGCCCTTTTCAAAGAGGAGAAATAAAAGGCTCACTTTCTCCAACTAAGTGATGACAGAGAAACACATGTGCACCTTTTTCCAGCACTCACTATACAAAATGTCTCACATTTATGGAGGGTTATAACTCCTGCAGCTCGTTGTTCAGTCTCTGAAGGTAGTTTTTCTCTGCGCAACTGTATCAGCTTGACAACAGCAGACAAAGGTTAATGCCTCTCCATTTATAATGCTTTCCTGCGTTTAATGCCACCTCTCCTGGTTATAAAAGTTTCATTTATTATGTGTGTCGATCCTCTGCGTTTCTCAGACTGGGAACAACCTGATTTACAGCTGCACCCTCCAACAGACTTCTCATCTCTTATTCTTCTTTACTGCCCCCCTTCATACTATTCCCTTAATGCTCTTTTTTGCTCTATCTCCTCCAGGTGTCTGCACTCTGACTTAGATCCACAGCAAGCCAAGCATCACACACACACGTACAGAAAAAGGATCGACTCCTTACTGAGGGCTAATAGGATGTGACATCATTATAGCTGACTGGAGGTATTGTAACATTTCAACTCTCAGTGGTTGGATAGTTTTCAGTGAAATTTTTCAGACCTGCCACACTGCAGAGTTCAGAATACAGTAATGCAATACAACAAACGTCTAATTCTTTGAAGCATGGAATCCGGCCAGAGAGTGTGCACTCTGTGAGCCGTTTATCTCTTCCCGACTGTGGAGAAGCTTCATCTGTCACAAATCATGCATATTGATCAGTTCGACCTTGGCCTTGGCTGGGGAAGAAGGTAAAAAAAAAGTTTGGTCATTTTACTTTTGATTTATGACCCAAGGCTTTTGATGACATGCGGGCTGCATGCGCACATGATGTTCTTTCCAGACCTCGTCCAATTCTCAAAGTATTTAGCTGGATTTAACTCTAGATTTAAGGTACCAGCTGAAATTAGACTTCTCCAATATGTAGACCGGTGACAAATTAAAGGAAATACACCATAAAGTGGTAGTAAGGTGTTGGACCACCACATCCCACCAGAATATTTTCAATATGATTCAGCATTGATTCTCCAACGGTAACACCATTTTTCCAAAAGACATTCCCTCAGTTAATATTTTGGTGATGGTGCTGAAACAAGATGGAACATGAATGAGACTTGGTGACTTTTAACAATGACTGGCACCGGGAAGTCCTGTGTACCAAGCTAAACTACTGTCGAGCTTGATGTAAGCGATCGAAGCGACTATCAATGTGAGTGAGCTATTAACTGAGACACAGAGGGTGGCCTATCCAACCAGGAGTGTCTGTGAGTGACCACTGTCAGCAGCAAAGTGGCTGCTGACTAGCAAATTGCTATTTTGTCTTAAATTTGTAGGAACAAGCAGATGCAAGCCATGACACCAAGATGCCTCTCACACCATAAAAGAGCCACCAGATCCTCGCACTGAAGGGGTCAACAGTTCAGGTTTTTCCTTTAATTTGTCATCTGTACCTTCACATTCTACTCCAGTAACCCGTATGACTCTTAGTATGTTTTCTTACTTCGGGGTATGTGCCGTTTCTCAAGCTTCATCATTCTTGTTGTACTGGGAAGACCTTCAGCAAGTTCACTTTGAACCCCAATCCAATTTCTCCGTGCAACTCAAAACCATAAAGAGGCATTTTTAAAGAGTCTTTGTTTCGGTCATTGAAGAAAGGAAACAGTCTTTCTTGTATATGTTTGGACTCAAAATAGTAGACCCTTTGTTTTAAGACACTTTCGTTTGTTTTGGCTTCGGGTCTTATTTTCTGCTGCGGTCCAAAGCCATGGAGTTGGGTAAACTCTTTGTTCTGGTTAGCCTTAGACTGCGCATACAAGTCCACGTTTCTTTGTACGTTTGTATGCTTTTAGTAGTGTTTGACGCACAGGAGAGAAGAGGGCAACCCCAATAATCTTGTTTGACAGTTGGGAGCAGGGGCCGCTCGGCAATGGTGTCCCACAATGCAACTGTGAAAACAAACAGCGTGTAACTGTGTGAAGAGGGGTGGGAGGTGACGTTCACCACACTCCGGAGCAACATATGTATACACTCATATATTACTCTACATGCACGTGCAAACCCCTAACAGGCCTTGCATGTGTCAGACTTTAATCCAGCCTACTGCACACACACACACACACACGTGTATTATGGCAACCACAACCTCTCGGTGTCACAATTTCTTTCACTTTCTCTCTGTTGTTCTTGCACGGCAGGCTGGGGTTCTAATCCTGTTAGGACCTGTCAGGACCAATACAGCAATAGGTCGAACCACCGTTGCTAACCATCCGCCGCCACATCAAGATCAAAGGTGTTGACACAGGAGAGGAGAGCGACTGTATTTGCTTCTGAGGCGGTTACGGTCAAACCGTCGTGAGCTGTTAATGACTGCAGAGAGTGGGGTAATCACATGAGACAGGGAGATAGATGTTTGTTCTGTATAAGGATGGCATTAGGTAGCTTTGAAAGCCATTGCTTACCCTCTATCACGACACTTAAATCTATTGAGATTAGTAATTATTTTTATTAGCAGTGAAATAACTGTAAAGTGTGAAAAATGTGACATTATAAATGTCCCAAAGCCACAAAGATGCCATTAAGTGTCCTCGTCTATACGAGGTTTATAAAATATGACCAAAACAGAGAACCTTTGAATTCTTTTTGCTTGGAAAAAAAAATTAAGCGGAAAAAAGAAAATAGCATGCAAAAAGTCAAAGGAGCCCAACACAGTTCAAACGCCAAACAACTTCAACAACTGTTTATTTAGAAATTAGAGTTTCAGCATCCGACATCTGATTTTCCTGCAGAGCTTTTAGGCTAAGACAATGACTGCTTACTTGTAATCTTATTATCCATAGCCCTGAAATACTATATACAACTTAGCTCCAGTCACTGACATGGCAGTAGTGGTAAGCACTTCATGGTGAGCGCAGAATGAAATCTGGAGGAAGGATGTAAAATTTTTGTTTGCACTTGAGATTCAGAAGTGTTTCCACTGAAGTGCAAAAGGCGACAGTGTGCAAAAGCCTCGAGCTGCCCCTCATCGATGCAATTCTAACGAGCTTGAAAGTCATATTTGGTGTGACCACCTTCAGCCTGAACTCTCTTAGGCAGCTTTCTTATCCTTTCTTTAAGTAGTCTTCAGGAATATTTTCCAGGCTTCCTGAAGGACATTCAAAGTTCTTCTTTGGATGTTGGCTGACTTTTGTTCTCTGTTAAGATGATCCCACACTGCTTCAATAATGTTGATTTCTGTGCTCTGTGGAGGCCAATCCATGACTGATACTGTTCCATTGTATGTGTCCATGGTGTGCTTTTACTGCACTGGCAGTGTGTTTGGGATCAATGGCATGCTGAAAAATTAAGGTGTTGCCATTCAGACTCTTTCCAGATAATACTGTACGGTGGAACATCTGACAGTGCTTTTCTACATTCATAATTTCATTAATTTTGACAAGATCTCCAACACCACTGGCTGAAGCCCCAAACCATGACAGAGCCTCCACTGTGTTTCACAGATGGCCGTAGAGATTCGTTGCTGTACTGTACCTCTCTCGTGACCTATTTCCAATTTGGATGAATTAGACCTGTTGCCGCTGATTTTTCACTCAGTTCTTGTGTAATTTGGCATACCTCAACCTTTTCTATGTTTCCCTTCCTTAAGAATGGCTTATTGACAGTCACCCGTCCACTGAGACCATTTCTGATGAGCCTTCTGTGAACAGTTGTTGGATCAGCTAAAGGCCCAGATTAATCTGTCAGGTCCTGTGTCAGGTCTTTGCTGGACTTTTTTCTTTTTTTTGTATTTCTTACAGAGATGACATTTATATACTGTTCCAATACAAAGCGCCTTGAGGTGACTATTTGTTGTGAATTGGCGCTGTATAAATAAAATTGATTTGATTTGATCTATTGTAGCTAGTTTTGTAGGCCTGCAACTTCTTTTGTTCTACACTTGTCCAGTTTCCTCAAAAGTTTAAGGACACATGTTCACCATGCTGAGATATGCCAGGTTCTCAACTAATAGCTCTTTGGGAATCAACTCATTTGAGTAAAAATATTATTTTATGCCTGTCAAAGTTATCTTTGGCATTTTTCATAGATTCAACTAAAAAAATGGAAACAACTGGTATGTTTTTGTGAAAGGCTACTAGTAAAAAAGTGCCAATAAATAAAAAATGAATATTCCCCAATCGGTTGGTGAGGTTGCTGGAGGCTCCTGGGCGAAATTGGTCAATCAATCAATTTCACAGTGACCTCCAGCAACTCCAGCAGTCACTGGCCTAAGGGCCCCATTATACCCGCCGGCCGGTGTGTTTGTGGTGAACAGCACCGTCCGACAAATTTGATGTCAAATTGAGGTTGAAGATACAAATGTATGATTGTTAGTTTTTAGTGCCATTTTAATGACATAGCAGTACAGAAGCTTAGAGACTGACAGAGGGAGATGTTGCAACAGTTTGAAAAGATGAGACTTTGTGGAAAAACCTTTGAAAAAAACTGCAATTTCTTTGCTTCTGGTTTTGACTTACACTGGGTACCTGCACCATATCGGCGAGCATAAATGGAGTTTTTTTTTTTAAATTAATAGAAATGTCCATTATCTTTTTTTAAATTAGAAACATACCAATCACTGAACCATGACAAGTTTCATATGCTTCATTGGCAATGGATTTTAATGTGTTTTCAGTCATCCAAACAGTCCATTCACTTCAAAGCTCTGCTGGGTATAAGCTGAAGACTCATGCATTAATAATAAAGACAGTTTTGTTTGTTTTTTTTACTTTGATTGCAACACCAGCCTCTGTAGTACTCAGCAGAGTGGTCAAGTTTTACAGAAATACAAATGAGTGGCTCTCTTTGTGATAGCGCCTTCCAACTGACAGAAGACATCACAATACAATTAAACTAAAAACTAAAATTAGGTGTAAATTCACAAAAATAAAAAGTAAATTTCTGAAACAAGTTAAACTAATTATTTGTGTACTTTGAAAACTAAAATAAAATGAAAATATAAAAGGTAATATAAAGTTAATATCCTTAGTTTTGGTACTTTTTATTTTGGTAAAACTTGGACGTGTTCATTGAGACTCTGAATAGCTATAAGATTGTGAATCAACTGTTTTCAAAACACTTAATTTTTATCATAATACCTATTTTATCTAAATCTTGCCTCTGGCATATAATAAAAGACTAAAACACTGGAACTAATGCCCGGGTACTGGAGAAATGAGCTGACAGGTAAATCTGCTATGATGCATATTTTGCTTTTCTGTTATGTATTTTGTACTTGATCCCTGAAAGAAGTAAACTTTTAAAAATAATTAACTAAAACATTTTCAAATAATAAAAATTAAACTGAAACAAGCAAACCTACTCTGGAAACTAACAGAAACTAAATTAAATAAAAAATAAAAATAAAAGTGAAATAAGAATAAAAATAAAAACTAATTAGAAAATACAAAACTTTAATAACTGATTATTTTTAACCTTGTAAAGCCTGAGCCATTAAATAATTGACAGAAAAAATAAAATTTTTTGAAAATGTAGTGTTGAACTGCTGATAAAAAAAAACAAAAAAGGAAATTAAATATAAATTTGCATATGAGTTGTAATTTATATATTTTCTACATCAGTCTTTTTTTGCAATTTATTGCTTAAGAATATATTGTGCAATTTATTTAGTTTTTTCTACTGATGATGTAGAAGTCTCAAAGACTCACAAAAACTCATGTATCAAATATGATGCACTTGGCGTTAAAGGGTACGCACTGCCATTACTGGTTCTGCAGGACATTGCATGCTGACCCATGGGAGTGGGGTTCACACCAACGCACGCGGCGCTACACACAAACACACGCTGCGGTTATGTGGTTTCTCCTGCGGCCGCTCAGCTCATTCAGGCTCTGACCAATCCCCCTCTCCACTGCCCCCACCCTACTCCCACAATCCTACCATACCCCATTGGTTCCCCATCCCTGGGGATCATACAGCGTCGCTGGGCACTCACTTCCTCAGCTGTGGGCAGAGAGCCAGCAGCTGGGGCTGAGGCAGGGGGACGCATGAGGGGCAGAGGGAGAAATCCGAGAAGAGGATTTATTAAGAAGGAGGGAAAAATGGTGGCTGTGAAGAGGCGAGGGAGAGAGGAAAAGGTGGATGGGAGGTCAGTGGGGGTTACCTATCACATAGTTTATCATATACAAAAGTCCCAAGAGTGGCTGTCATCCTGCAGACTGAGGTAGGGCTGAAAAGTAAACGTCTGTGTGCTGATGGAGATGAGGCGATGGTGACGGAGGCTACACTATGGCCATTGTATGAAAGAGTCTTTAGGGTGACCTCTCAATGTAAATTGAATATATTCAAGTGAATGTTACTAAAATTGTAGTGCAAACACGTTTTCATGTCAAGAAAACAAATCTATAAGATGTGTTTATTTCTACTTACTGATCTTTTCAGGAGCCATGAAATACGCCTTTTTTTAAAGCATTCTAGTGGAAAAAAACTGAAAACGATTCCTCTTGCGAAAATGTCTGCGATTCATCTTCGTCCACTATTGTTCTGGGCACCCATCAAGGAAAAGAAAAAAAGCTGTGTCATCAAGGGGGAGGGAGAGAAAGAGTGGGAGGGTAGTAAAGTGGGAAATCTGGCTGGTTCCCAGGCTTGCCCTCTAGGCCTGTTAATGCCTTCTTTTCCTGGACACATCAAAGATGTGAGAATAGAGGGAAAGGAGAAGGAACTGAAAAGGGAGACAGAGAAAGAGATGGACAGATAGCAATAAGGGCAGACGGTGCCGAGATCAGAGAAAGAAAAAAAAAACTCGCTCAGTAAAATATTAAAACTTCCCCAGCATCCCGTCTTTGGTATGAAGCCCTGCCAGCCCCACATAAACACAGCAAACCTGTGGAAAGTTTCACTCCTCTCTGGAGGGTCCCCCTCTCTCCTCACTCATTTTATTTCTGTCTAGCTGGCACTCTACTTTCTTGTCTTGTTTTAGGAAAATTCTGCTGGTGTGTGCCCATGCACCCGAAGTCTTCCATGCGACCATCGCAGACACACATTTCCAGTTTGTGTTTGTTTTGGGCAAACACACCAACTACCGCTACAGTACATCCATCTAGTTTACCTCTGTGTCCTGGAAGCCGATGTTCAACCGGACGCTTATATGGGCGTATGAGCCATGTAAGCTAGCCACATCTCAGCCCAAAGCTCCCTCATCCAAATGCATCACCTCCTCTCTCAGATGTCTTTTATCTTCAGCATCATGTGACACAGCCCGATTAGAGAAAGACGTTTAAATATGCTTGTTAAAAGTCACCAATTAGGAAAAAGGCCGCACACATAGTGCTTTAGGCTTTGCCAGGGTATACAGTACAATCGTCTCAAATCAAAGCAACATCGCCATCTGCAGGGGAGAAGCAGGACTTTACACCCCCCCCCCCACCACCACCACCACCACCACCACCACATAACCTGCCACATCTCAGTGCTACCAAAACAGTACAACTACAAAATGATGAGTAACAATATGTACTGGATAGTCAACCTCTAGCTTTGTCCCTTAGCACAGCTGACGGAAGAGTCACCATACATGTCAGGCCATATGGCCTCCTCTGCTGCAGGTGGTGCTTTGACTCCATTCTCTGCTCAAGATCACGGTAAGAGCTGGATAATGGCCTTGTTTGTTTAGCCAACAGTGTTGACGCCCACCCACAGGTGCCAAAGGTACAGTGAATACTGTGCCAGCTGTTTGCAAGCCACAGCAGCCCCTGCATAGCTTGGCTTCACCCTGCTTAACTGCCTGATCTCACAGGAAGGGAGGAAGTGGTTGAGTTACCCAGCAG
>VUQK01001346.1:10694-21248 GCA_015106715.1 Bujurquina vittata | reverse complement strand
AAAAAACTAAAAAAAAAAAAAAAAAAACCAAGTGCAGTTTCCTTAAACTCAGCAGCTAGCCGGGGTAAGGTGCTCTGTCCTAATATGTAATTCACTGTCATTAGTCAGTGTTACACACAGGAATTGGCCGAAGAAAAACAAAACAGTAAAACAGTTTTAAGGGTTCTGATTCAGTGGCGTACTTAAGCACAGCGACAAAAGGCATGTGTTCAAATTTCATGGACCTTGATTGCCTTGTAAATCTGGATTCATTACACTATTAATCTGTTGTTGTTATCTGTGTCACACCGGGGAGCCATCCGCAGCGACCACAACCAGGTAACACATGCTCGCTCTGACAAATCAAGAGACTGTTGCTCGTATAGATGAGGAGCTCATGCAAAAGTCTGCCTGCAGGGGGGAATACTTTTGCATGTCTTGTGAGAACACAAAGTTGCATTTGACTGGAGATGTGAAATCAGTTAGGCATGTCTAGCATTTGGATTTGATGAAGGCCTACCTTAGCACGGTCCTGTCTTCGCCAAGAAGTAATGGAGAGAGGGGGGTAAGGTACAGAGAACTGGCAGCTTTGCATGGCTTGCTATTGCCGGTACAACGAAGCTCAGTTCACACTCAGCTGTGGCATATTTGGAAAACTTCAAGCAAAGCGGTGAGAAGGAGAAGAAGAAAAAAAAAACAGCTTTTAAATCAGTTCCACTCTCCAGTAAATTACAACCCTGCATTTTTAATTTCCTCTCTCCATACAATGTTATTCATTGGCATCCAAGCCAAACATGGGCCCCTGCAGCTCTGCGGGACAAACTGTCCTCTCATGCAGTCGCTACCTGTCAGGAGCACAGAGGCGTGACTGAAAAAATGCATTCCTTGATGTAGAGCCGAGAGGTGTGTGAGGTGGAAGGGAAAAAAAAATGGGGGGAAAAAAGGAACAAATAGCAAGAAGACCGCCGAGTGGAGATTTAATCTAGAAAAATGGTTATGTGCCTGTGTTTACATCATAAGTGGTTTAAGATAGTCTAAATCTGATCAGGGGCAGGAGTCGCCGGCAATTCTCTTATTGTAACACTGGCACTTGAAATTCAAATTCAATACCGGTCCTATACAGCATATTAAAGATACAAACTGCTGCCATGTTAATTCCAGAATGTTTGGGCGTCGCACACCAATGCTTCATGGCAATAATAGCCCAATTACACGCTAAGAAGAGAATGTGCACACCAAAACATGCATACTCCATGCTTCAGGAAACTGTCTAAGCTTCTCCAAACACTAGAGAGAGACAGACTTGGTTGCTGAAATAACAATAAGAGCCTGTTACTGTAACAGCAAAGCCTCATTTGTTAGCATTAGATATCTAAATGCCATCTAAAAACCATGGCTCGTTCTGATTAAGCAGGATCTTGTAACAGTGTAGCATTTCAAATAGCTTGTATAGGTCCCCATTAACATATATCTCCTGTTTGGACCCGAGCAAACCAAGCAATAAAGTCTCATGCTGCACCGAGTGTAAAGAGAGCTTTGTTTGACTTTATCTGAGCCTGATCGAGAAACTCGTGCATTAGGATTACAGCGGAACAATATCATTTAAAAAAGGTGTTTTCCTTACAGTCTATCTGTTTTTGTCATCAGGTGTGGATACTGCGGGGCCATTTGACAGAGATGTTGAACAGGTTTCAAGCATGAAAGAGGATAAGAGAGCTCATTAAGAGCACAGACTAACTTTAACCAAGGTTCTGCTAATTCAGCTCTTTCTACAAAAAGGCGATAGGATCAGGCACCTGGCGTTTGCTTAGACAGGCTTTGCATGTCTACGTAATCCAAAGAGACAGCACGGGCAGGACTCAAACTTCTCGTTAGAATATCCCAGAACATAACAACATAATCATGTCATTAGCCTTGGGCCATTCTGCCACATTGTTATTGCGGGTGGGAGACACTGGATTTGATTTCAGCAGACTTAGCTGACCTCTGCCTCACAGCCCACCAGAACAGGGGAACTACAGCATGCTGTCCTCTGCTCTGGCACTAAGCCTAGGCAAACATTTTAACTTTCAGAGACAAAAACAAAACCGTTTTGCCTTTCTTTCCCTCATTTCTTCCAGTTGTAAAACATATATATATATATTTTTGTTGTTTTATGTATCTACTGACTTTTTGGTCTTGCAAGTTTGTGCTGCTGTTGCAAAATTCTTGCAAAACTCACGCACTGTTCTCCGGTGTTGATTATTTTGCTTTTTGTCTTTTCTTTACTCCTTAATGTGTTATTCATCCTGTTCCGTGTGTCTCCAGGCACACTTCAGAAATGGGTATAAAATAAACAGTCGTGTTTTCGCCCCATCACTAGCCCTTGACTGCATATACCTGTAACAATAAACAGCTGGGTTTCTGGGCTTGTTTATACTCATCTCTAAGCGTTTGAGGACAGAACCACAACAGGAACTAGACTGTGTATATGGATTTGCTAGGCAGACGCCCACTGTGAAGCGCAGGGTTGGTGGATGCTACTAGACCATGATAGAGCGGAGGCTGCTGGCAGGTAGTGTGCTCTCTGTTTGGCACGGCTGAGGTTTACCTTGGAGTGACACCAACCATCTGCATGCTATAAGGACTAAATTGCCAGCTTGATGTCCAGCATGCGAGACAAAACCTTTCTACATACATGAGGATGGTGTGTATTTGTGTGACTTTGTGGATCTGTGTGTGAGGGTGTAAAACAGAACCAGACAGAGACAGTACAAAGATAGAGAACAGACGGCCAGTAATAGGTTACAAGAAGCATTCAGCAGCAATTGTGTGAGACTAAGCTAATTTCCATTTTTCTGAATAGAGACATGTCTCATCAAGATTTTATATCAAGCACAATGACACCAAAGCTTTGGTTTTCATTTTGGTAGGGACAATTTTTAACAGATGGCCAACAGGCAGTCATATAAATGTGCACATGCTCTTTAACTCTCTCTCTCTTTAATATGCAAACATGTGATTATTTTTTACATTAAAGATATTGTAATTTAAACTGGCACTGTGAAGTTTGCTTATGTATCTTATTTCCCATTGTTCCCAATAATTGTTTATGTAAATATTAAAGAGATTTCACATTCTCCATGCAGTCCTTTGAAAAACTAAGTACACCCTTACTGCTTTCATAGGAATAAAGAGGGTAAGTTTACCAGATGCTGATAATCAAATGCACTTAATTAGCTGATTATCAGCAAGTGTGAGCACCTCTAAAAAAACTGAATTTATGGCTTGTTTTGCACCAACAGGACCTGGACACCTAGCAGTCACTGAACCAGTCATTAAGTCCTCTGGATACCAAAGTATTGTAGAGTCCAATGTGAGGCCATCAGTCTGACAGCTAAAACTTGACCCAGATTTTGTCATGCAACCGGACAATGATCCCAAGCGAAGCAACAAACCTACAACAGCAGAAAAAAGAACCAAGGTGTTGTAATGGCCCAAAGTCCAGACTGAAATGATGTGACTGTACCTTTGCATAAAATAATGCCCACAAAACCCAGATGGACTGAAGCAGCGCTGTAAATAAAAGAAAATCCCTTCACAATGACGTGATACTAATAAAGTTATACAGAAAAGAATGACTTTAAATGCTAAAGTTGGTTCTACAAGCTACTGAAACATGCGGTGTACTTAGTTTTTCAAAGGACTACATAGAGTCTGTGACAAGTTTATTTTTCAAATGCCTGTCCTTGTTTAGCTGATGACTGTCCACTTATATTTACTCAAGGTGGGCTGAAATATATATATATGTATATGTTCATGCTGGAAGGGGGAAATAAACAGACTTTGTTTTGTGCCTAAACAAAGGCATACAAAACCATTAATGCTAGCTCAACTGCGGCACCGCGCACGGTGCATTATAAACACCGCACATTATACTCCAGAAAAACATCGAAGAAAAAAAATCTTAAAATAAATTGATGTTAAATATATAAAAGCATGTTACTGCAACCTGTTTACGCATCATTAAAATATAAGAAATGAACCGAAAATAGAATAAATTACGACTTAAAGGGGTTACGAACACGCTTGTCCTACAATTTATGAAACGCATCCCAATAAAAGTTCAAAACTAAAATGATACAATACAAACATCCATCCATCCATTGTCTTCTGCTTACCTGGAGCCGCAGCCTGAGCACTGAAGCCCAGGCCTCTCTCTCCTCCAGCCTCCTGCTCCAACTTCTCCCTGCTTCAGGCTTCAGCGCGGCTTCTTTGAACAGCTATGACGTAATCAGTGTTGGTTATTAGGGGTTTTTGGGTTTTGTTTTGTTTTGTTCTTTTGGGGGGGGTCTTTTAAAAAAATTGGGGGCATTTTTCTATAGGGATGTCAGGCATAACATTTTGGACAACCATTTATGGCACCGATTAATTAAGATCTTAATTAGGCTAATTAGTACATCTGGCACCACTAGTGACAATAGTGTAACCCTGGTTTTTGGTGAGCTATCGTTCTCCGGCATCTCTCTCAGGACGGTGGGTTTATGGCGGGTTACAATGGAAGTTAAAAATATATCTTCTAAAAAGAATACCAACTAGGCAGGACAGTGAACTCAGCTTTTACTTCTCGTCAACACGAGGTAACACACACTCCAGGAAAACAAGTGCTGCACCCAAAACAGTCCCACTGTAAACTACTGGGTAGGAACTAAAATAACATACTCACAAGGTTAATAATAAATAATAATAAATAATTAAATGTTATACACATCATAAAATGAGGCAAACGATAATTATATAATGAAATCAATTAAGTAAAATAATTAATATTTCAAAACTTATTATGCAACACAAATTTATATCATAAACCACAAAAATTAAATGTAACTAAAAATAAATACATGCCGTAACTAAGGTTACAATAGCAACGATTAGTCGACCAGTCGTGCACATCCCTAATACCTACATTTCTTTTGCCTGTAGTAACTTAGCCCTATGCTACGAAGGAGTATTAGGGCCGCATTGAGACAAAAAAAATTAAATTGTGAATTTTGAGAATAAAGTCAAAATGTGGAGATTAAAGTTGTCATTTCAAGTCAAACAACTGCCACGTCTGGGTATAGCAGACGCGGAGTCTGCTATACACTCTGCAAACTGTCTTGCGTACATGAGTTAGTGTAACTATACTTTAGAATCGGTTTTAGTAACAAGGTAATTATTTCTCTTAATGTAGTGATAACTATCAGGACTTTAAATAGATGCTGCACAAAGCTGCATCTGCTCAGGAACAAAAACACAAACTGGCACTGGAGAGATGCAAGGATCTAGGATTTTGTACAGGGTACAACAGCCGTGGCAGCTGTCGAAATGACGACTTTAATCTCAGAATAGTGTTTTGACTTTTTCCTCGAAATTTTGACTTTATTCTCAAACTGCACAATTTAATTTTTTTCTCAATTTGCCCCTAATCTTCATACTATGCTTTATTGAAACTGGAAACATGGCTAGTAGGAACAGTTCAAACGCACCTTGATCCATACCCACATCGACACCCATGATTTTTAACAAAGAATGCAATTCTTCACTTCAAAGTTAATGCTCAGTGAAAGCTAATTTAATCTCTGCAGCTGCCATTAACTACATTGTATCTTCTACTGTTTTTAAGTTCACTGTTTTAGATTTTTAGCCGACTCTCACGCCACCAATGGCAAGAAAACGTATCACTTTCACACATTAAATAACCTGTGTATGGGGTTACTGAGGAGGCGTCCTGCTTTTGGGCCCACCCCTTCCTGCCACACAGCCATGTGCTGCCATCAGTTGGAGGTGAGGGTGTCAGGTATGGCTGTGTCCTCGGTTGCCCCATACACAGGTTATTGTAATGTGTGAAAGTGATACGTTTTCTTGTCATTGGTTGGTAGAACTGTGCAAAATGTTGAGACCTGCAATCCAATGAGAATGATAAATGGGATCTTGACCTTGAGCACAATTTGGGTGAAGATCCATCAGGTGATCATTGAGTTTAAATTAAATTCTGACCGATACTGTATGAGGATTTGCGATTCTTGGGTACTGTGAACACAGGGATGGACAACAGCTGCTTTGCTTTGCCATGACTTCATGCGTCCTTTGGCTGGATGTGCTAAAATGTTACAGTTGGGTTTGCTTGTGTTTGCTAACATGTGAAACTAAAGGGCATCAAAGTATCTGACTGGTCACTCCTTGCTGAGCGCACCTACTAGATAAGTTACATACGTTATTTACTGGCAGTAATCCTGCTAACAAGTCAGTTAAAGTAATATTCATTTTGTACTGGTAACAACTATCACTATACTATGTGTAGTTTAAATTCTCCGAGCAATAAAACACAACACATCATCTTTTAGCATCAATCTTTCCCACGTTCCAAATTAAAAGGGATTGAGCACAGTGAAGCCGGAAGAACAACCTCCCAACTCAGGAAGTGGGACCTTGTGAATTCACACTTAGGGTAACCTTGAGAATTGGCAGTTTGTGCTATAAAGTGTCTAGCTGTAGCAATTTCACTAAATCTAGTTGGGATTATGGGTTGGCCCACACACAATCATAATGGTTTGCTCAGATATGCAGAGAAAGTTTCATAAATAATATTCCCAGCGTCTCAAGACACAACATGCTGGACAGACCCCTTTAATTCAACTGACAGGAAAATTAAAAGCCTTCATTACCCTAAAGTCATCTAGGGGAAACAAACTTTAACAGCTCAGACCATCATACTATGAATGTCGCTGGGCCAATCCCCAGCCAGCTCTGGGCTTCTGATTTGTTTTCCAGAAGGATGTGGGACTCGCTAGTGTGGCAGCTGCTTAAAATAAAGTGACAATTTTTAATGGGGTTTCAAACCTCAGCGAGTCACTGCATCCTGCCAAGCCCCCAGAGATGGCAAACGTCCAAACCCTGGTTTTATCAGACAGGACACGGAGGAGTGAGCTTGTTCTCTCAGCTCAGTTCCATAAGGAGGCCTGAATGCAGTCAACCATTTTCTACAACTTTCTAAAAGTGCCTTTCCCATCAGCAGGAGCTTTTTATATGTGCCATACGTGCACACGCGACTAACAGGCTCTGAGGTGAATGGTCGCCTAACAATCAATGGCATCAGAAAATCCTGTTAAGTTCAGTTAAACCTCTGGTCAGGTTGTGGGGTCTGGGTGAAGCCGTTTTCATGGTAATGATAAAATCCTGATGAAAAACAGGTTTAAAAATGTGGCTTGAGTGTAATATTCTCCGTATTGCTTGATCTCTTTTGACTCTCTGTTACAGCCAGTTGAGTCTATGCTCTGATCACGGCCAGCTGAAAGAGGTGTTCAGTCGCACACAGTGAGGAGACACGAGAAGCCCGAGACTAACAGGAAATGCAATTACTGTCTGTCTGGACGCAGCTTTCCTCAACAGTACGACCAATTTCACAGCAATTTCAGTGAGTCAACAAGTCGTAAGTAATTATTATGGGTACCTTAATGTTTTCGCGCGGAGCGCAGCTCCCCTTTGTGGTTTTATCCCTTGGCCATTTGATCCTTCTAATCATCTACACACTATTTAAACTGTACACAGAAGCTGCAGGCCTCTACAAATCCCCAGAGGCGGCCCACCGCCTCCATGTTTATGCAGTACTGTCATTTAAACACTGTGTCAACAGGTATCAAGTTCCTGCTTTGGTTTCTTTCCTGTTTTAAGGCTGTTAGTGTACAGTAAAAGTGGACACTTCGTTGACAGTGTGCTGTCAGAGCCTCAGGTAGCCAGCAGATATGTTACGCTGCAGCTCACTATGACACTGCTCCTTCCAAGTCGTGTCTGACAGGGTAATATTTGACTTTTGAGGGAGGGAGAAATGCTGCAAATAACAGCTTCAAAATGAATGGCTGGAGGGCAGATATCATAACTCTAAAGTGGCGCCTGCCTCATCACTTGATCAAACAGTCATCCAGAGAAGGTGAAATAAGATCTTGGATCAGTGACTTTAGAAATCTGACAACTGCAGGGGTGTGATGTTTCCAAATGTTGCATGCCCCTTACAGGAACTGCAGTATGCACTCATGTTCACTTCCCACACTCCACAGATTCATTACTTCCAGTCCTATATTGTTTTCAGCGTGGCTAGTGAGAGCCAGTAAGGCATGTAATGGCATGCTGCAAGAGCAATTGGTTGGAAACTACAGTAATTGGGACACATACGCCTTCAACAAAGAAGTTCAGTTACAGTACAGCCAAACAGCTAGCTCTTACCCGTTCTCATGTTCCATACCTGCATGCCGCCCGGGTCACTGCTGTAGCTGTTAGTGATTTCATTCGCATATCTCTCAGTTGAGGCTTTTGTCTACTGTCTGAGTCTGCAGCATCATGGAGGTTGGCCTAACAGCATATGAACCAGTTTTGCACCTGCTGCAAGATTTTGCTAGAGTGGCTCGCCTGTTTAATGCAGCTCTCCTGAAAAGCAGAGAAAATAAAACCCTTCAACAAGAAAATAGCTAAATAGAAACAGCGGCAGATTTTTTTCTCTCCACATGAACTATACAAAAGTTTGATGACTTGAGACAAAGTCTGTAAACAGAAGAGACTATCAAAGATGAAGAACAGGGCATTTGGACCAGCATCCCGAAAGAAGCATCAAAGTAACAGAAATTCAAATTACATCAATCTCTTAGCTCGGTTTTAGCTTTGAGCTGAAGTGACAGGCTCTGTATCTAGCTAAAACTAACCCTAATGCGATCCATGAGCTTCACTACATCTCTAGGAAGAACCATGAGACTAGATCAGACCATAAAAAGAGATTATTTCAAGAAGAATGCGACACCTTCAGCAGTCGCTAGGATGGAAGTCAGTTAGGCTACCTCTGAGCTACGACCGCTGAAAGAAGGCTCTGAGAGTTGAGACACACCGGAGTGAAACAGAGTGGCTGTAAGCAAGCATGTAAACAAGAAACTTAGGCAGGTAACCCTTGGGTCATGATAGACTGAAAGACTCATGACTACCTATAAAAACAGCCAGTTAATGAATCAGTGCATTCAAGCTGCTACATTGCTCAAAGTGCTGCTCAACTAGAACCAAAAAAAAAGACATGTTGCTACTGTTGTTATACTCTCAAGCATAAAGTCACCATGTTACCATTGCCATTAGATATTAGCATGACAACATTAGAAATTAGGCTGGAGAACTACAGCACAGTGATAGGAACTGCAAAAAAAAGAATTCTTTAATTTGGTTGTTGTCTTAGATATGTCACGATCCATGGAAACACACTAAATCTTATCATCATAAGAAAAAAAAAATTAATAATCTAAACACACATGAAGACCATTAACAGCGCACAGTGCTTTTCCAGTTTTGTGATTTCCCAGAGAGCTTTGCAGGAGAAGCTACACTCGCCCATTCACACATGCATTCATATGCAGACTTACTGGACATGGAAAACCTTCTGAGTTATCATTCCCAGGGTACCAAAACTGTCACTGGAGTCTCAAAGATGTGCACAAAGTTTTCATTTGGCATCTGGACTGTGGCGCCAAAACAAACAGCATTGTTTGGAAAAGTGACAAAGTATATCCGAGGAAGTAGTAGAGGTGGTGGTTGAATAAATCACAAGCCCATCAACCAGGAGGCCATGGTTCATGTGCCATTTGGGAGCATTTAATTTTGCTTTGTTTCCTCTCGCTGTTCTCAAGTTTAGCCACCTGAACTGCTTGTTAAGGTTTACAAAATATTGTGTTTAAAGTGCAGCCTTTCACGTTAAAAAAAAAGACCCTTGAACATATCCACTGCATTTAAACATGACACTAAGGAGTGCTGAATCAGCACATATATGTAGCAAGTTTGCAGCAAGGCTGCGATCGGTGTGTCAAGACACAAATGTCAAAGAACACCTTGTGTGACGCCAGCAGCATTGACAAAATGTCAGTATTTGACTCCCTGGGAATGAAGACAGACTTGCGTGTACACTGACACTGCACAAGTGATTGCTGTGAGTTCAGGCTGTATGCGCATACCTCCGTCAGAGCCAAAATGATTAAACAAATACCCCCTTTGTGCACAGCAGCCTTGATTAGGCTGAGTTTCATGCACCTCTCTGAAAAAGAAATACAGGAAAGCGCCTTTGGTGGTGCCAGAATTTACTTGCCCTGTTCAAACACCGTTCCCATCAAAGTTATTTTAACTCTCTCTACATTTATCATGCCTCTCCTGAACATTCGGGGAACGAGTATGATTATCTGACTCAAAGGGTAAATATTGAAACTTTATCTGTATTAGTGGTCACAAAATGCAGGCACCAATAACTTGCAGCTGGAGATTGTTTTAACTGCAATGATAGCAGAGGAAATAGGATTGTTGTGGTTTACTTAATGGATTATGGGATCTTTACCGTTACACCAGCCCAACCTTAGTGATTATGCTGAAGTGAGAATTTTCTTTGGTTGCTCTCTGGTTTTAAGATGAGCATTATAATTATTTATGCCATTTAAAAACAAAAATAACAATTTGTTTCAAACCCCCCCCCCCCCCCCGTTTTTCCCCCCCACAAAAAAAGTTCCCCCCCTTTTTTTTCTTTTCGCCCGCAAAAAATTG
>VUQK01001342.1:13281-25506 GCA_015106715.1 Bujurquina vittata | reverse complement strand
TTTTTTGGTTTATTTTTTTTTTTTTTTTTTTTTTTTTTTTTTTAAAGAATAAGTTGGCCTTTTGCTGTTTTTGCTCAGCTTCTTTTCTGTTTAAGTTTCAATAGCAGAGCTTTAAGTGTTTTGTTATGGAGGAAAAAAGCATTAATTTATTTGAGAAGCATTACTATTTAAATATGCCAATAGTTTATTTTTCTCATGTACATCTACAACTAAATGTTTTTTAAAAAAGTGGCCGTGTGACTCAGAAGTGCTTTTTGTTTATACCTTTTGGGAAGAAAAAATATATCTCATATATATTGTATATCACCATTCAGCTAAAAAAATATCGTGATATTTTTGGTCCATATCACCCAGCCCTAATTCTCAGGATTCTCAAATGGGTAATGTTACTGAGGTCAAGCAACAGAAACAAAGGCAAGTTTCAGTCTAACTACCTCATAACATATCTAAGTCTCAAATAGTTAGCTGCTTGATTTCTAAAATACACAGTGCTGCAAAGGTGAAACAGAGGTGACAGAATAGTGAAACGGATCAAGCCATGAATACAAGAAAAAAAAATAATATAACAAATACAAAGCAGTAATTACAACTGCAATCTTGTAATTGGAGGAGAATAACACACAATCTGACCAAGAACAGGGCAATGCATGACCTGTAGTTAAATTTACGAATGGAACTTCTCAATCATTGTGCGTTTATTAAGAAAATCACACAAATGTTAGTAAGCATTAATGTGTCATCTTAAGACTCTTTTTATAATGCCTTAAAATTAGATCCCTAATGCAGTTAGCTGTAATGTGTCTGCCAGGGTGGCTACTTTCTGTGTTTACTTTGGGTCAGACTCAAGTGACAAGTGTTTGGAAAAAAATGATGTTAAAATGATGTTCACTTGGAAAGCAGTGGGAGGCTCGCACTGCTGGTGCTGATATATAGTGTTTTGCATAAATTCTTGCCCCTGAGCCCCCCCCATAAAATTCTCCAAATCACAGGCTGATCGTGTGAAGTTAGGATTACTGGAAATACCAGAAATATCCTTTAACCTTCCTATCCTAATGCAAAGCTGAACCTTTCACTCCTGGCGTGTGGCTGTTTTGTCACTGTCATGACCCAAACCATATAATCTGAAAGTCAGCTTCCTGGTTCCTCTGTGCACAACCTCATGCTATTTTTGTATTCCGCCACATCCTAGTCTTTTGTTACATTTGTTAAATCAAAATCTATTTGAGCTGGAATTCTTAATTTAAAACCTCAACCTCAAACACGTAACCATAACTGAGCCTGTGTTGTGTGCCAGATTTCATACATGACCCTTTTTTTCATGTCCAGTATACGCAAGTACCTCACTAACCTATAGACAAGACAAACATTAAGTAAACAAGTGTGCTCATTCACAACCAGCCTGACAAACCAAACTCCTCATGTTAAGATACCATGTCATCATCTAAGCATTATTCACCTTTACATACTGTATAGATGAATGTGAATATGATTAGCTCAACTCTTTGCACTTCAACCACTCAGCTTTAGCATTAGCTTAGCTCTGGGTGCACAGTTAACACAAAGCAGCATGCGACTGGCTGAGCCATCTGTCCCATCTGAGTGGGCTGCGGGTAAATGACCTGCACCCCAGCTGCACTGACTCATCTTGACTAGCACAGCTTCTCTGTTTGTTCCTCAGAAGAAAAAAAAGCTGTGCAGTTTAGAGCAAAGGAGAGATGGGGAACTGGATACGCCTGAAGTGAAGTTGAGAGAGAAAGAGAGAAGGTCAAGACTTTAGTGATAACAGAAAAAAAGATAGTAAATCACCTTCTTTTATCTGCCAGAGATCACAGCAACACTGCATTTATTTTGACCACACAGAAAACACATCTCTTATGGGTCATTTCATATGATAAAAAAAAATCCTTGTATTGGCTTCACTCGCACAGTACATCTTTCCACAGCAGGAAATTAAACGTACTGCAGTAACCAGTGTGTCGGTATTGATCTGTGTACTCTTCAGAGCAGTCTCATTAGAAGGAATACGGGAGCGTGGAGGGAGGCGAGAAAATGTAAAAAAAAAAAAAAGAAGAAGAAGAGAAAAAAAGATCTATGAGGTGCTCTAATCTTACTCATGTGTTCATGTGGACGAATATTCATGGAATTCATTGCTTAGTGCCATATCAGAGAACATGCCAATCTAATCTGATTGTATCTTAAATCCACATAATTAAAACTACTGTGTAAACATTTAAGCATGTCATGCATTTGAACAAGTATTTCTTCCACTGTCAAAACGCATGACAAATTTGGAAAGTCCTGTGATTAAATAGAGTCAGAGAAAGGTCACACTGCAGCAAGACCAAAACAGTAACAGTAACAGTAGTTTAGAAATGCTGGTCAGTTTTATTTGAATAGTTATCATTTGTCAGATCAAGTCTGGGGGAAAGCAAATATAAAGGAATGAATGAGTCCCCGTGACATTTTCAGCTATTTGGGTAAATACCTGATTATTATGAAATTGCAACTGCTGACGCAGAAAGGCAAACAAAGTAATACAAAACATTTCCATGACACTGCGATCTTACTGAAATGCAGTAAACAAATACGCAGTTTTTTAGAGACCACACTGCTTCCTTGAGCCTCACTATCACGTCCCTTATACTGTGCTGAACAAAGCCTGTTTTAAGAGGAGTGTCAAGAGCGTCAGAGATTTTGGCACTCATGGCCTTGGTGACGAGGTCTGCAGAAGGAGAAGGAGGGAAGGGACAAAAGCTCCTCTATGCTTGGTGCTGCAACTTGTATAAATCAGGCTTTGTTAGTGAGACATGACTGGGATTCTTGCTAAACAGCTATTTTTACATCCTTGAGGACTGGAGAGGGCAGCTAACGTACAAGAAAGAGTGCATGGCCTTTGGCTAAGTGAAGTCGTTTAACCAGCGTCATCCGCCCTCCGCCTGCTGGAAAGAGAGGGGACCTCCAGGAAAGATGTGCATGCCTGAGGTCCATGGTCAACGAGCAATGGCTAACAACCAGCTAATGCTACAACCAGTACCCTGTCCTCCAGGTACACGCTCGTGATTGCCCTGCTGAGATCATGTTAGCTGGAGTATTGTTAGATAAATCTAATGCAATAGCCTAAAGTAAACTACAGCTGGTACAGCAAAGTGTAACACTGAGTCTTCCAAAAGCATATAAACTATAAAAAAATATATATATTTTTTTTCAAATGCCAACAAAACTATTTAGAGCCGAAAGGTATAGTACATATGTATTTGTATATGCTTTTAATTATTTCAGGTATATCCTGACAAAACTGCCGTGCAAAGTAGCATGTTCTTTTCAGATATCAAATATCAAGATGTTTAATGTTCACTCCACTCAAACATGGTGCCTGGTAGCAGATAGCAAAGAAAGAGTTAGTGGAGAGTACAAAAGTTAGGATTAGGGAAAGTTGAGATTTAAAAGAAGACTTCTGTCTCGCAGGGATACTTCACTAAACAGATTTTAAAACCTATTTAATCTTATTTGATTAAAAATCTGCTGTACACAAGCACCATGACAGGACATCAATTTTGGACTCAAATTCCTATTAAATTACCATTTAAGTTGGATCTTAGTGAATTACGGATGATGAGATTTTCTTTAAACCTCTTCTTGAGAAATAGTTTTTAAAGACAGCCTAAAGAACAATCTTATTAACATTTTTAAACTGGCTCTTTCCTTTCATTCTAATTTAAACTGATTGTGTACAAAAAAAAAGGCATAAAGGAAGCTTCTTTTTTCTTCACGTCTCATCTTATACTGCTAAGGATCCAACAGAATTCAATTCACTCTTCAATTTCATACGTGGATCCATAAAATGAGCATAGATTTTTAAAATATTTTTATTTATTTATTTTTGGATATTCTTCTATTCTATTCTATTGAGATTCTTTGTATGTAACCTGCCAAGGGACTGCAGATGCAAATTAGCTTTAAGCCAACTCTGGTACAATGTATCAAATGGTAAAGTAAAGTAAAGGATTGTTACTGCAGCTTACAAATTAGCGTTGATGACCTTTCTGATTTTCTTGCAGCACTGGTGTGTGAAGGGAAAAGGTGGATGTACTTTTCAGGTATTCCATTTACCCTGCATGGCAAGCCTTCTAGTACAAATATCATCAGCAAGACTATAAATGCACAATAAAGCTCAACATTTAAAAAAAAAAATAGTGTTTAAAGTACAGATAGAAAAATAGCATGCCTACCTTGCAAGCTGCATATCTGTAGTAGAAAGTTTCATTGTAGCATTTCACTAATATTCTGTTGTATTTAAGGATGGTGAGCTGGTTAGTGAAGCGTTAGTTTTTGTTGTTGTTTGCGCCTTTTGACTTTATCATGTGCTGCAGTGTGTGTGTGGGGGGGTCTGCAGTTTGTAACCTCTCCCTCCTCCGACTTCCTCTTCTATGTAATCAGGTTGTCCCAGACCTTCTTAACTGCCACTGCTAAATCGATGGGGGTGGGACCAGGAGAGCTGCAGTATGTACTGCCTTTACAAAAATATGGTGGTAGTACTACAATACATTCCACTTGATATTCCAAAATGAATAAATCTCAATGTGACAGTTCTTTTACTGATGCTTTTACTATTTATTATTGTTCAACCGCAAAACATTTTATGTCTTTATTGACTAAGCAGCATGAAAGTAAAAATTAAGGTAAGTGGTTATCCAATATGGTGGTAAATGCCAACATTGTAAATTATGTACCCAAATATGAAAAAATAAATATGAAAAGTGACTCTGGGGTTTAGTGGTATAACATGTTCGCTTTACATGCAAAAGACCCCCCCGGACCCACTGGGAAGAAACACAAACCTAGCCTCCTTGGTCACAAGTTCGTGCACTCCTAGTGCCGGTTGCAAACCGAGATATAAAGGGCATTCAGTGGAAAATCTGTGCCAGGTCAACATGAAGATTCATATGCTGTGGTGACCCCTTGGGAAATAAGGGAGCAGCCATGCCTTCTAGATGTACTCTAATATTTAATAAAGAATATTTTAAGAAAAGACATCTGACAGTAAAATAATTAATCTATTATTAATGAATCAATTTTGGTGAAAAAAATATTAATAGCAGCTTTTTGTGTTCTGAGCATTGCACAATGCAAAGCGGGATTTCCACCAGAAAAGTGGTTAGACACAGTGCTGTTGGAGAGGGCTATCTACCTGCAAATACTATACTGTGTCAAAGTCAAAGCATAATGCTATACTGGAATGCTTTGACGGCACATTTACACAGACTGTCAACCTGCATTTCGCTCTATAAGTGATGCTGATTTAGGACAATTTGTCCGAGCCAGGACCTTGCTTTAAGAGGAAATGTATCACATTAAAGCAGACAGCATTTATGGTGTCTTTAAATGTGTGTTTTCTTACAAGTCATGTTGCTTTTCCTGGAATCAGTTTCAGACATAAAGTCCAGTCCCCAGGTTACAGCAGTGAAATATTAATTTATTCATTTCCATTGCTAATCTAATGTCTATGCATAACTCATAATTGCACGGAAATAACTTTCTTTGCATTTCTCTTTCTGCTGTAGAATCTGAAGACCCCATCCTCTCCCCTAGATCTGAGCCTCCTCCTGCTTCCTGTGGAGACTTTATGATTTGGTTTCCCATCTGCACTCTCAATAAAAAGAGGTCAGAGATGCCACAGCATGCACAGCTTCCTGTACTCGGCTTCTTCATAAAACCCTCTAACATGGTAGAAGGCCAACCCCAAATACTTCTCCCAGGGCCGCCAACATACCTAGTCAGTGACTGGAGGTCAAGATAACAAGGGTTTATGGTGTTTTAAAAATTAAGAAAGCTCGTATGCTAAAGTCTCTCCAATCCTTTTTATGTGGAATAGGCTGAGTGTAATTATATTAAAATGATAATTAAAGAAGCAACTAAAAACAAAGGAAAAAAACAAACAGCAAAAGCATCCTTGGTAGCTAGGCAACAGTAGGAAAATTAATGGAGATATTACCAGCATTACCTTGCTGTAGATATCAGATGGTAAGAGAAATTTTCTCATGCTGAGGTGAGGTTTTTGTGCTTTACAATAACACAACTCAGTAGTGAGATAATGTGATCAGTGCACATGGTCTGCTAAAATATTGTGAATGGTCCAAAGGGCTACAGCCAAACAGAAGTTAAGGCACAGTGTATTGGGGCTCTATGTGAGCCGTCTACTAGATGGCTAAAAGTAGACTCTCTCAGACTGCACCAGAAATACTAGTTGGTTAAACGAACATTTTGTTAGTGACAGCACCTAAGGACTGTTAATTTTATAAATGTACAATGCCTGGTTTTTAGATGTTAGGTATACTAATCTGGCATCAATATTGTGTGCAAAATAACATGGCTCAAGGACCTGCATATTTCAGATGCAGATTAAGAGAAGTTATTAACATAACAAATGGTTGATAAATACACGTTATACTTTACAGACCATGTTTAAACTTGAGACTGTTTTCTTATTTTTAGACTGGTCAATTTTTTTCTCTACTCACCAGGAACATCCCTGCTGCGAATGAAAAGTAACATAAAGGCACAAAGCAGCGCTTCATCACTGTAGCTAACTGCAGGGACTTTTTGGTATATGTGACCCAATCTTGCAAAATGAGTCGCAAGGGCTAATTCTTAGGCCAATAACATATGAACCAGTGGTGACTGTATCGCAGGTTTTTCCGAGTTCACGAGGGAGAGCAGAATGGAAAAACTAAGATGCTAAGAGCATCCCGTGAACCTGGAAATGACTTACAGTACAGCGCACTGATTCATATGTTATCGGTCTAAGAATTAGCCCTTGCGACTCATTTTGCAAGATTGAGTCACATATTAGCTGGGATTTTTGGTGAAGTTTACCTAAACACTAAAATGCTGGAGGTTTTTTATTTATTTGTTTGTTTGTTTTTTAATGACAAAAGATGTTTTAGCAACACCATATTTTATATATTTTCATTATACTGTATAACACTAATAATATGGCCAATAGCCCTAAGCAAGTTGATATTTAATTTCCTATCAGAGGTAAAGGAAATCAGCAAACTGCTGCAACTGAGAAGGAGGAAGCTAGAGAATGTTTGGTATTTTCACTGGAAAAATAATCAGTGGAATAATTAGTGACTAAAGTTATTAGCTATTCGCTTTAGGAATTGCACTCAGGAAGGAGAAATTGTCCAAATAAATTATTTCATAAGAAATACACAATTTATTTTTCTAATCACCTGCAGTATTGAGACTAAAGACAGGAGGGGAAATTAACAAAGCGATAGAGAACACAGCTAAAGATAGGACCACCCAGGCAACCAAAATGAAGTAACTACAATACTAGCTTATGTGTGTGTCCTACTGAACCCTTGAATGTTCATCTTAGAAACACCCACAATGAAAAGAAAAAAGAAAAAAAAACATCTCCCAACTGGTTATGAACTTCTCAATTATGAACTGTTTCCACAGCATAGCGCTGCGCCCATCTCAGAGTCAACCTCTTCATTTCTCTCCTCTCCAAGAGAAAACAAGACACATCACATTGTGTTCCTTTGTATGCAAGTACCCCATTCTTCCCACACAGGTCAAAAAACACAACAGCAAGAATCCCAAGTCTCAATTCTTCCAGAAGAGCCAAAGCTCGAGACCTACAATTCCTGAGAAAACAGACATCAACTTTTAATAAACTAAAAATGACTAACCTTGCATTAAAGCACCAAGGTCTTCAGGTCTCTATGTACTCTTAATTAATTGTGTATTAGTTTATAGACATTTCTCCATACATTTCCACAAAGTTTTTGATGAAAAGCAGACGCAAAACTGGGGGCATTGAAAGACTACAAGCAGCAGCAATGATCTTGATGAATTTGATGCTCGCTCATTCTGTGACTGCACATAGCAGTGTAAAAACAACACAATATAATTTATTGTCATTGTAGTATGAGTATCCGCCATAAACATGAAAAAATACTACCTAAAACATGGTGAATCAGAAAAGTCACTTTAGTCACATGCAAAACTTCAGCCTTTGTTCTAGAAAATATGTTTAAAATTCCTTTTTATTTCATTTTTTGTGGCTATATATATATATATATATATATATATATATAAAGATCAATATGGAGAGGATTAAACATAATTTAAGACATTATGTTGCTGCAGATACCACATGGTAAAGGATGAAATTTATTCATTTAGGCTTTTTGTGCTTTACAAGAACATAATTCATATTGAAGAAATACTTGAAATTTCACACTAGAACAGACTGTGGAGACACTGCTTGTGCACTTATTTGGAACCACAACATTTCAATATGACAATGTCCTTGAGAAACAGTGTTAAAATGTTTAATTACAAATGATAATGTTGCATTACTGCACAACCAAATAGCAAGTTAAGGAGGCTCTGTGTAGAATCTTGCGCAGCAGTTCCAGCCAACACCAGCCTGTGCACAGGCTGTAAGACCTATCATGCCAGTTGTTTTATGAACTGGACATATACTGTGGAGGTACCATTTGTGCATTCCTGCTATGCCAGAAATAAACTGGTTAGCAGACATCGGCTGTGTACAGTAAAAACAGAATGTGTGCAGCATTCTATATGAATGCTCTTCAACAATGTGTTGACCCATAAGAAACACCTACTGCAGGATCAAAACATGCCAGTATGCTTCCTTCATCAACACAGTTATTCTCTCCCTCAATCCACCATCCCACGGTCTCTCTGCTTTCATGTGCAGCTGTGAAATTCTCACCCAGCCGGGCGCCATTTGACCCCAGTCCCAACAATCTACAGTAGCTGTCCAAAGAACACAGACCCTGGTAGTCATACTGCTATCTTTGCAAACAGTGCACACAAAGACGTTCTCATGAAAGGCCGTCTAAAGGGCAAACAGGTGTTCTTCATTTTTGGGCTTTCACAGGTGACCCAATAACAAGAAAATCGTGAATCTTCAAACTCTATTACTGCAATCTATTACCCCTATTACTATATGTTGTAAAAGCAAAAATCACAACCACCTTGCTCTAACTTCAAATAAACATACGGACACTCTGAAACAGCTGAAGGATAGTACTTTTTTTTTTAAAGAAAAGGTGGCACGATCTTTGCTTTTGAGTTAAAAAAGACCTGCAAATGAAACAGTGACGCTTACCCAGGTTTGCAACAGCAGGTACTTAGTTCTCTGAAGCTTTGTTGAGGATGTGCCCTAAACCAACTGCGTGGCCCTCGTCTTGTGTCCATACAGCCCAGGACCACAGAACCCCGTTACTCCTTTGGCTTGGATAGGCAGCTGTTTTATTGCTGTTGTTTCTATACTAGCTCTTCCTTGCAGGGCGGAGACAGGATCTCTCAGCCAAGCAATCATCCCATATCATTCATTAGAGTGTGCTCAGACAGCAGGAGGGAAAGACGGAAACAGAGAAAGTGAGAGGGAGAAGGTGGGGAAGATGCAACACAAGGAGAGCACAAGAGAGCCCAAGGAAAAGTAGAACCAATCGGCAGTTCTGAAGTGTGGCTGACAGAAAGGTGGGTCACCCAGTCTCACTTTGAGACAGGCTCAGACTTGAACCGTACTCATAAGGTAAAGCATTAACTCCAGTGGGGCAGGTTTAAATATTAACAGTCTCACATCCAGTATGACTGAAGGAGCACAGAAGTGTCAGTACTTTCCTGTATAGGAAACTATATGTATATATTAGTTTTTTTCACTATATCTAAACCAAGTATCTCTTACTAGGTTTTCCAGGAAGTGCTGGTCTTTGTGAAACAGTAAAAAGGGAGAAAAAATACACACAAAGCAAAATAACATCCCTTTGTGGAATTTTCCACTTTGTAAGCACTTTTTATCTTCCTGGTCATCTGTTCCCAACACACACTCTGGGCAAAAAGATTTCCTGTTTTGCCTTCTTTTGTCACTGTGACTGTGTTTGGGGGTTTGTCGGGTGCTAACTTTAGAACCTTGAATAAAAATTCACTCAATACTGCAAACAGCTAATGCCTCATAGGTTCTCCATAAAAACTCGGGACTGCTTTTATATGCCCAAATGATGCAACTAGACAGTGATGACTGCCCTCTTTGGAAGCGTATGACTCACTGAAGGGAATCCTATGCACAGTTCGCTAAACTACTACCAACGTCTAAGCTGCGGGTGGAGAAAGTAGAGACCAAATCACATCTGCACTGTGACAACTTTATAAGAGAATTCAATGATTTGCCCACATTATAAAGGCAGTGTTATATCAGTTTGTGGGTGAGATTGTATTCACTTTACATACAGTATTACTCTAATTCTATTAACAACAATTAAAACGTCAAAGGAAAAAGCATAATCGAGGAAAAAATAAGCACTCTGATCCACTTTAAAGATAAAGACAGGTCAGGTGAATTGTGTAGCAACATGGCAATGAATTCCCACTGGATTCCCAATCAAATACTGCTTGCTATTTGAAGTGGCCTCAAAATGTCTCCAATACATGCAATACTGCCCATAAAGACAAAGTCCCTCCTCGCACAAGAGCTGTCACAGGACTCTCTGGAAGCTGCTGCAGTCATGATGGCCATTTCCTTCGCATAGACAAAGATCTCACTTATTTTTAAAGGATTTCCAACAAAAATGTGGCCATTTTGAACACCTGGTCTTGGCCGCGATAAACACAAAAAAAAATGGCTTATGTTTATTTTGGAGCTTTTTTTTGCAATAGTCATTCATAAACTCCTTTTTATAGCCATGACATTTAAGGCTGTTCATTTACACTCGGTTATTTACTTAAGGATTAAATGCGCTAGAACATTAAAGAAAAAAACTGTAGCCATTAGTGATCATGACAACCAGATGCTCCAAATACACAACCATAATGTGGTGTTTAGGCTACCTAAGAGTTGTCAAACTTCCACCTACTTCCTGTCTTCCATATTTTCCATGTGCCTTAAGCCAAACAAAAATTTCTATTATTATGTTTGATAAATACTACAGTCTATTTCTGACCTACTGCTGAATGTTGAAACGCTACCGCTGTTTGTTAAATAATCATAGCAGCAGAACTACGACGACAAGGAGAAAAACAGAATCCTGAATGAGAAGCTGGCTGGTTACTGAAGGTCAATTTATATATTGTTACCTGGTTCTGACGAGTCCAAGCCTAGCTCAGATAAAAACAGTGCAAGAGAAGCAAGGTAAGCAAGCTGCTGAGCTGTTGTCGAGTGAGTCTGGTCACTTTCCTGCCTACCCTGCTGACTTCCCTCCCCTCCTCTCACTCCGTCAAGTCTCCAACACCCTGCTCCAATAACCCCTGACCCACAGGAAGTAGACACAATGGACTGAAAATAACACACCACCTCCCCTGGCAACAACTGCCCGCCACAACCCCCACTGCACACCATTTCTACACTGCACAACACCTACAACAGGGCTCAAGATAGGTGGGTAGAACCAAAAATATCAGCCACTACTCAACAAGCTGTGCCCACATGGCACAAAGTACACCGTCCCACTCTGAATTTCAAGCACGGCTTTTTTATTCACTCCTGCAATACAAAGCGGTACATCTATGATATTCCAGATTAATATTGTCGATATTCTGGAATATTTTCACATCAAGCCCTCAGTTTCACACTACAGCAGGCTGTGCTGCAGACTCATGGTGATCCCACTGCACAGTGAGATGAATGACTTCTCCATAGTCAGACTAAAAAGCATCTGTGGGTGAAGGTGTGGGTGTATGAGTATATGTTAAGCTTATTTGTTATGTTAACAATACTTTCCCTCAAATAAAGTATACACCAATGAACTCATGGAAAGCATGTTTATATTTTAAGATTTTTCACTGATTACAATTCAATATTATAAGAAAAAAAAAAAAGCTGGGTAACAGACACCTTGCTAACACTAGTCCACTGCATGTGTGCATCTAACCCACTTCTTATCCATGTAGCAGTCTAATCCGATCAGTCCAATGAAAATTATTCCAAATCACATTTAGTGGCCAGTGAGAGGTTGCCTTAGACATGATCTAATTAGTCGCTCTGCTGCAAGAGTCTGTCCACTAGGAAATGGCTTGAGATGCCGAACGCAGAGATAAGGAAATGGAGTCTGATATGTAATTCTGTGAGGCTAGTGGTGTTGTTTTCCAAAAAAAAAAAAGTGGTGCCTGGTTACAGAAGATTAAAAAAAAAAAATGAAAAAAAAATGCAAGTTAACATTTAATTGAGTCAACAACTCTGCTAAA
>VUQK01001339.1:19415-38605 GCA_015106715.1 Bujurquina vittata | reverse complement strand
TTGTGAATCATTTCAAGACATTTTTATATAACTGTCTGAACATCCTACGAGCTATCAAGGAGACGCTACCCCAACCTGAGAGGAGGGGAGTGAAGATGTGCTGGAAGACGTTTGTGTGCAGGTTACAGATTGAGGTCATGCGCTGTATTAGTCCTCCTTTTGTCCTGGTGGACATCTTATTGAAGATGTAAGGAGCAAAGCTTTTTTTTGTACTATAATCACAGAGCGACACATTCTGGATCAAATATTCTCAGAAGCGGCTACATTTTGATCTTACTTTGTAATCCAGGAAACCACTCCTGTCCTGTGCTCATATTTAGGAACGTCATATTTAAAGCGCCACAGGTGTGTTAGCTGTTTGGGAGAAGTGAGATACAGGCAGTGACAATAAGGTTACAGAGAAACTATGAGAGCCCGAAACAGTTTCCTGTGACAGGAAAGCTGCTTTCCATGACACTGTGTTACATTCACACAGTATTGACAGGCAGAGCAGGGACACCATAGGCCTGCTGTACGCTGGCAGATCAAGAAAAATTGGTCTTACCGAATTGCTTAAACATGTCCGCCAAAAGTTTCAGAATTCACACTGATGATTTTTTTTCTTCCAGCTGATAACTCGTTAACATTATCTCCCTGCTCTCATACTGTGGTATCATCATGTTTAGTTAGAACCAACAACCTATAAACAAATACTTGAACCTAAATATCATCAAAAATCATCTTCACGGTTACAAAGCTTTGTTCTTTTGTCGTTAGGGAGTAGCTGGTAGTTTCTCCGCAGCAGCATCTCTACCTCACACGGCCTCCTCGTATGCCGTTAAACGCTCTACTTGGCAGCAGAAAAGTCGTTCTCCTTCTCCGGACTGAGCGGTCAGTCTGTGATTCTAAACTGGTCTGAGAAAATTCCGCTTCTGAACCGTGTTGAGGACGGAGGAATGAGGTTTAAGGGGAAGATGTGGAAGTTCTACTGTCTGTCTCAACTTCCCCAGAAGATATAAAGCAGTAGAGGAAATTTCATTCCCCTCTGATTTTTAAAAGTGGAGTTCAATCAAAATGCTATTAAGCTGTAACTAATCAATGGATACGGGGTGTTCCCTAACAGAGTCAAGTTTGTTTACCTATCAGATAGTTTTTAATTTCATTTGGGGTTTGTCTTTCTTAAATAAAGCCAGTACTGCAGATTTCACCCTCTACTACGGTACCTATTATTTTCAGGTTGTAAAGGCACCTTGAGGGCAGATAAACATCATGAAGATCTCTCGCACTAATTAAGCTCAAAGTCGTCGTCCTAGCCAGAAGTTCCAAATTTGAGTGGGCCGATAAGCTGGGACTAAATCACTGTGTTTCCACCCCAAGGCAGTGCAACAAACATCAACACTGCATTTTTAATGGAAATAAATGGGGGCATGCATAATTTGTGAGCACTGTGATGTGCATTTGTTGCTTGCAAAAGAGACGTGCCGTACTGCACTCTGCTGAACCGAGTCTGAAAACGCTCATCGTCTCTACGGGGACACTATATCGGCCGCTGATGATTGCCGTCGCATCCAGTCCCCAGTGTGCCGCATGTGGTCATGTGACCCAGCTGGAAAAATGGCTTAAAATGGAAATAAATAGAGCTGGAAGAAAATTGTCTTTTGTCATTAAGTTTAAGTTCACCCCTCTCTTTTTTTCCTCTCTTATATATGAAGTAAAAGCCTTGTGGTAGATCTCCATCTGATCTGAGCCTCACCACACTTTCTACATAAGGGAATTGAGACTAACTGAGACACTATTCTTCTCCTTTAGGTTCAGTGGCTCAGTTTTAATTTTCATTATTGTCTCCGTGCATAGAGTACATATTGAATTGTTTCACTGTTTATGGAAAACTAAACCTCCAGCTTGCACAAACGAGTGGCAGGTATGCGTATTTTCCCAGAGAACATTTTTCCCTCTAACTGGGAAATTTCTACTATCAGAAATTAAGAGACAACGTGCGACTGCATCTTGCACGGTGGTAGCTCCTCTGCTCTCAGGGGACAACATAGCTTGGCATAAAATCAGAGCAATAAGTGTCACAAGAAAATGGAAATAAAATAATTGGGTCTTTTGGTTTAGGCATACCTCTTCTGCTCTAGTCTGTTCAAAGGCAAACTCCATGGTGGGCACAGCCAGTTGGTTGGCAAAGAAACTCACATCTCCAGGCAACTGCAGCGAGCTGACGTTGGGTCCAGGGCAGTTCCCACCACGGATACAACTCAGCAACTGTCTCTAACAAAGAAGAGGAAAGAATAACGGGAAGAGAAGAGAAAATTAATTGCTGGAAAGACTAAAAGAAGAGTGACATCAAAGTCTTCAGAAGTAAGTCTCACTACTTTTTGGTAGGTAACACACAAGGCAGATATTTTGACCAGACCTTCAAATAATTGAGTGGGCAAAGAACAAAAAGTTCACTTTTAATGGTAACTGGGCACGAAAACTGCAAAGACAATCAAAGCAAGTTTCATTAAACTATTAAAGCTTGGTAAAATTACATTTATAAAAGATACCTTGGCCAAAGACGCAGTCTTTTATGACCCTATCGTGCTTGCATTAGTGGAACAAAATGTTTGGTTGATAGAAGCTAACTTTTTGCAGGAAAATGGGACATGTGTTAACTGCCAGCTTTAGAGTTTTCTAATTTTCCCATAGTCCTTCATACCCGAGTGATGTTTCTCCCTCACAATGGGCAATAAAGTAGAATAATAGAGCCTTAAGTTTAGCAAAACTCTTGCTTGATGCATCTGAGTTTATTAGAGTATACCAAAGCTTTGCTGCAATGGAACAAAATACTGTCAGTTCATATTTCACTGAACTTTTATGGATTAATGACAGAGCCGTTGTTTACATGAGACATTTAACGTGATAGCATCACAGTTTCTTAGCTGCACAGCCACTTCCATCCCACCACATTCAAAGGTGCTCCACTGGATTGAGATCTGGAGACTGTGGAAGCCATTTGAACTCAGTGTCAGTCTGAGATGATCTGAGCTTTGCAACACGATGCATCAGCCTGCTGGAAGCAGCCATCAGAAGATGAGTGCACTGTGGCCATGAAGAGATGGCTGTGATCAACAACAACATTCTCTACAAGTCGGGGAATAAAGTTCAAATGGAAGCTGTGCACGTTCTGCTGTCTGTCTCAGTTCCCCAATGACTCTGTTAAGATATAAAGCAGTAGAGGAAATTTTATTACCCTCTGATCTTTAACACTGCAAGTCAGTCCAAATGCTATTAAGCTATTACTAATCAATGGATACAAGGTGTTTCCTAAAAGAGTTTGTTTACCTATCAGTGAGTTTAAGTCTCAGGCTGTGATGCTTAAACAATGCTCAGCTGGTATCAAGGGGCCCAAAGTACACAGAAAAAATACCCCCCAAAACATTATACCACCAGCCTTGTATTCATACAAGGATGGATCCATGTCTTCATGTTCTTTCTATCGAATTCTGACCCCACCATCCAAATGCGCAGGAATCGAGGCTCGTGAGACCAGGCAACATTTTTCCAGTCTTCTATTGTCTGATTTTGGTGAGCCTTAGCAAATTGTAGCCTCTGTTTCCTGTTCTAGATATTTTCTCTTTTTCTCACCGTTCTCTGTGAACCAGAGATGGTTGTGTGTGAAAATCCCAGTAGATGAGCAAATTCTTAAACACTCAGATCAGCCCATCATAGTCAAAGTCACTTAAGCCACCTTTCTTCCTGCTGCTCACTTTGGACCTCAGCAGGTCATCTTGCTCGAGCTGCTAATGCTTTGCATTAGCAAGGCATAGAACAGGTGGAACTAATAAAGTTATTGATGAGCGTCTTTATTTTATTTAAACCATAGCTCAGTTTATTAAGCTCATTAAAACCACAATGCAGCGAGAGTAACTGAATAATAATGTTTGAGTTGTCTTTATTAGGGTACTAAATCAAATTTGTCAAGTGGCTTCCTTCCACGACGATTCTTCAATAACGGTTAGAGCAGCTGTTTCTCTTTCGATAACACCAGCATGCAGTAAAACCAGGTGACAAGTCACATGTTAGTGATGCAATATGCAGTTAGCTACAGTAACAATCTCATCTCATGATGGTCCCAAGCACAACACTGTGTTTACTTAAATGTATACCTGCCCCTGACTACTGTGAGCGTCAGCCATGAAACTAACCACTATGACTTCATCTATCAGACATTCTACATCTTCTTTGTCTTGTTGTACCTCAGTCTATATTTATCTTTTTATTCTCTCGCTTGTATATTCTGGTATATTTCTTGCATATCTGACAATCTGTATTTGTGTGCCTATGTAAAAAGTGCTACTGGAACTTGAATTTCCCTGACAGAACCCTCCCAAAGGGATTAATAAAGTTTGATCTAATCTAATCTAATCTGATTATTTATTTTAGCTGAAAATGAATTTTTATCTCTTCTGTGTTTTCCGTCCATCCGTGTTCAAATTAAAGTGGCTTACACCCTAGCAATACAGCCAGCAATAAAGCTGTTTACAAAAAACACATTGCTACTGATTTATGTCTAAAAACATGCTTAGCTCATCAACTGTCTTGGTTATGTTTGTTAATAAGAGTGCAAACATTAAAACTGATAGGATATGCTTTGAAAACAAGGGAGGAAACAGGCAGGCCATCCCATCACATTTTGTGCTAAGTTTATTTATTATGGAAATAAAAATGTGTCTTTTAGCCATCACCGAGCCTTAATAAATGTCATGGTGCAACACAGCTAACATCCCCAAACACCCAAATGTTAAATAGTAACTAGGGACATTTAATTAATGACCATTAAGTACTATTTATATCTCAGGTAAATGCTACTGTAAGAAAAGGTATTCAGTTTCTGTATCTAAGCACAATATATTTTTACTTATTTTATATATTATATATATTTATATCAAAGTACCATTTCAGCTGTAAAAATTCAAATAGTTTCAGGGCTGAAACTAATAAGAATTGTCAAGTACAACTGTAAATTGTACTAAGTATAGTTTAGTGCTCAGATGGGGGTTGGATGAGGTAAGGGTGTTATTATGGCTAATTGCACAATTTGAGCTTTTGTCACAGTTCACCACTAACATGGGGCTCGTCACCTGGGATGACTGCTTTCTGGCGCTGCTCATAATTGAAAGAACAACACAACTGCTGTTGCAGAAATTGCTGAGACTAAAGTGGGTAGTGGAAGGAAACAGAATGCAACAGTCAATCAACTGGAGGCTTATCGCAACTGTCCACATCCTCTGTGCCTGCCTGATGTCACTGTGTTCTTCTGTCACATTGCATTTAATTAGAGTTTCCTTTTATCAAGGTCTGTCAAGGGGAGAGTGCTCTGGTGTCCAATCATCCCCGCCACTGCCACTGACACAATGTTGTCAACCTTTTCTATTTTATTCTTTCTAAAGGCAGTTGCTCTCTAAACATTAACTGCTGTTGTGACACGTCCCCACTCCAGCTGAATAGAGGCCAGTAAATAATACCTCCAACCTTGACTCACAATTAAATTTCCCTTTAATCACGCACTTATTTTTAGTTCCTCAAAAAGAGCGGAAGGACAAAAACATTTACATGGATATCAATATTCATACAGGGCATTTCATTACCTCCTCGTGGCTGATTGTGGGAGTTAACAGGGTGGGACTGAATGCTTGTTCATGTGTGTACAATTTAAAACTTGACTGACACTCATAACGAGGAACACAGAGGACACAGTTACCACAGTATTGATTGGTGTATGTGGCTTTCCTTTTATTTAAACCAATGTATTAGAGTGGGATTCCAGCAAAGATTTTATGTGAAGCATTAAATTTCAGATTTCTGGGTTTAGAGGAAATTAGCCCATGCAGTCACCGTCACCGTGGCTCAATAAAGGAAGAAAACTTGGGGAAAAAAATCAAACGTTACCAACAGCAAACAAATGCACTCTGTTACAACAAAGGACTTGAAATTGAGAGATCATCCGTATGCATGAGGCCAGCGAGCACTGACTTCTTAACCTGGTCATGTTAAACTAGCAGAGAGCCTTGGGCTCAGGTGTGTTGTTCGACAGGTTCTTAGAATACAGTCGATGCCAGCTTCATTATTTCTGAGACACCCACAAACCGGCCGCCACACCGGTGGAATAATCTGTTAATTACACGACTGGCAGTGAATCTGTTGGCAGTCATTTTGACAGCTGGTTTACTTCTTTGCTTAGTTAAAAACAACTCACCACAGATATTATCTTTATTAATTAAATGCACACAAATTAGGTAATTTAACCTCTTTTCTTCTTCAAGAAAAACAAAGCCGGACGAGTCTACACTCAATCACCTCTCTAAGTCTGGCCACTGTTGTGCTCACTTTCCTTCCTTTGAATGCAGCTGTCAACCCAGAGAGCTATTGCTATGCCAAGCAGGGAGGACCACAAATTCACCAAGCGGGGTTGGTGACTCTCTTGAGGGGAAACTAGTCTGTCTCTGCACTGGACTTGAATAAAGTCACTGATTCTGCATCACTGGGGTGGTTTTATATCTCCCCACTGGACTAGCCTAAAAAGCCCCCATGCACCAATGTCCACTTAAACAAACTACTTCTAGTTTACGTGCATACGACTGATTATTACTGTAGATATTTTCGGTAAGATGGGAGACTAATGTGACTACTTCTGCAATCTTACTGTCCAAATTTGATTTGGCACACCTGGATGTGTTGTGGAGGGCCCAAGCCTGATCTGATTTTTGATTGTGATAGCACCTGGCCCACGAGAAATCTCTGCTGAATCTGTCATGGCATATTTGACACAGCAAATTATTTGCCAAATGTGTTTTTATTGTAATATAGTCTTATTATAATATGAGCTCCTTTTTTCCCCGACTGAGAACTGCTTTTTTTGCATTAAGCAGATAATTCTATCAGGAGATACTGATGTGAAACAACATGGCCTTACATACAGGGATATGTCCATGTCTTCACTTTAACCTGTGCAGTAAAATCTGTAGTTGAACTGTGAGTGAATAACATGGTAACAGGTCCTTTATTTCAGGTTTCCTCTTTTCCCTTTCAGGTTACTTACTATTAAAGTTGACACACTGACATTTACTTCTAATTCTGGATGTGTGTTTACAAAGTAACAACATTTACTGTGAAGTTTTTGGCCACACAGCTCCATCGTGTGCCTCCACTGCCCCCAGCCTGGACACAAGCTGGTGCTTAACACTGTTGGATGACTGAGTGAAACAAACTAAAATGAACAATAAAAGCATAAAATTGTTTGGCCTGAAAGAAAATATTGCAATATTTTAAATGTATGATATTCTGTAATACTGACACATCATACCATATGCCCCCAGCAGGTTTTGAGCCTTTTCAAATAACGTCACCAGATGTGTGAGTCAAATCTTACTCAAGCTGAAGTCATAATGACTGCAGTCCAAACTTGTACCACTCACAACCAGAAAAGGAGACAAACATCACGTTATTGTAGCCTACACATAGAAGCAGAGACAATAAAAGAAAGTATAATGGACAATGTAATGCAATCCATTCAGCAGCTGTGCAATCAATGCTATCCTAAGCTCATAATGTCAGTGTCTGGGGTGTTAATTCACGTCTACGAACATTCTGAGGCCAATGTACAGTGCTGCTCCATTGGATTTCATATGGATTAAGAAATTGGATTATACAGAGTAGCTGTTACTTTTTTCAGGCTGAGTATAAGCTCCAGCTGTAGCTGTAGCTGTGCTCACCTCGTTACTTGTTTGTGCATTTTCAAGGGGGCCAGCGCTGCTGAACCAACTGAAATGAAGTTCATTTGCACAAAGGCCTGATTAGAGAACACCATAGCGTTACTGAAAGCATGGCATTTAACAGGCACAGACTATTTACTTTTACTTTGTATTCATTAGTTTTTTTAAAAAAAAGTTCTTTCCTCCAGGACCAGTGCTTAGGGAAAGCCTTACATAGTCACCATAGATTAAGTCGTCTACAGACACAAAGTAGCGAGCAGGGTAGACAGTTGTTACTTTATGCATTAAATGGACCATCTACAGGGACCCAAAGTGGACACGGTAGTTTCAAACTCTTACTGACACTTTGCCTCTTCATTAAACAACTTTGGCTGTTGACTATGTAGTGAAATATGCTGACGCGGGGGTTTAAAACTAGCAAGACTAACACAAATAAGGTTGTGCATGGGTCATAAATGTGTCGTGCATGTTGATAGAAGCAATCATTATTTTGCATCAAATAGGTAGTATTATTAATATTAGCAGTCTCTTAAGCAATCAGATATCGACGCACTGCAATTAGCGGCAACCCCGCTGTCTGTGGGGGACGGGCGCTGTATGCTAATTTTATGCTCCTAATGCAGAGTTCATGTGTGAAACTGTATATTTTGGTAATGGTTTGTTTTACTGAAGTCAAGTGTCAAGTTGTAGTTGAAGCTATTTCAAAACATGTTCCTTACAGTGTAGCCACATTCAGAACAGAAAAAATCGAAATGCAGGCATTGGTACGCAAACACGATACATCTTTAGTGTAACTGATTAACTGTGATTAGCTGACATTTTTTTTTTAAGTCAAAGAGAATATATAGAGGAATTCTTCAGAACTGAGCCAAGGATGTGGAATACAGTACAAACATCATGCAACTCAGAGTTTCACAGTTTCCAAATTTGCATATGGATAATCAGTGCAATTGTTTGCATGTTATATAATCTTATATAGACTCTCAAACAAAAAGGACCTTTGACAAGAAAATACGATTGGCCTGTTATTAAATCATGAGGCGTGGAATCACCCAGTTCTAAAAGAACAAATTCGAATGACTTTGGCTGCAATCTTACATTCTCTGCACCAATTTTAAAAAGTATTACAGCTTGTTGTACTGCATGACAATCTGTCTGCACCTCTTAACCTTGTTTTCATCAAACTAAGGTTTTAGAAAATACATGGCAGCTTTGAGAGAATTTCAGATGACCTGAGGTTATGGCATTTACTCAAAACTTTAAAGGTCTGCAAAGTCTTTGGAAAAAAAAAACAACCCTGAAATTAAGTCACAATGTGGAATTATATATAGAGATAGACTATCATTTCATCAGCTAGGGAGAAGATTTGAAGTCATGCCATGTACAGCTTCTCTGCTTTTCTCTATTACAACCGGTCACAGCGCATTAAAAGAGTGTCGGACGGGGAAAGAGAAACAGTCAGTCAGAATGAGAGGAGAGCCCTTTAGAGAGGGAATAATAAAATAGGGAGGTATAAAAATTGGGATGCAACGGAAGGACAGACAGAATAAGCAAGTGAACAGGGAGGGAAAGAATGAGCGAGAGCAGAGAGAATGGTTAATTTCAGCCTGTGGTGCCACACCGGGAATCAATATTTAATTTCTTTGTCTGCTATGATAACGGGAGAGTGAAATCATTTTGAGATCTCAGCTTACCACTCAATACCACTCCACCAGTCCACAAAATCCTATGTGCTGCACAGAATGGCTTGCTGGACTTGAGCGAAAAAGCTTGAAACTAGATAATCTTGTGGAGTGAGTATATTGAGGCTCTTCTTGTTTGAAAGGGCTGTATTGTTGTCGGAGTTAATATTCCATTGTTGTTTTTACAATAAAATCCGACCCAGTTTCACTATCAATTGTCACATGGTGATACTTTCTCTGGAACCCTCAGAGTCATATTCTTAAGCCCTGGGTAACTCATAAGCACCATTTTCAAACAGCTGTCATGACCTTGACGGCATGCATCACTGTGGAAAACTTGTTGCAGATGGAAAGGGTAGTGAGCCTTTTGAAATGGTGCATTTTAACCAAGACAAGAGTCTTTTCTTAAACTTAAACAAGGCAATTGTAGTGCAATAACCCAACAGTGCCTGAAAACAAAGCAATTAGGACAAGACCTAAACTCCAAACTTAAACTACTGTCATCTCAGGGTGCACCCTGATGTCCCTCCCTTTTTGTTGCAATGGCTGCAATTTGATCCAAACGTTTTATACCTCCTAATCCTACTGCATTTTGAAAAATAATGGAGAAAAAAACCCAAACCTGATGCATTTTAATCTGACGGCAAGAATCCTTCACCATCGGTTTGTGATAAGATGGGATTAGAAATGTGTAATAAAATCAAAACTCCACACAACCTGACGCAGGAAATACACTGAAATTTAAACTACTGCACAATAACCCCAATCAGACAAGGTTGGTATATACATTTTATACCTTAGCTTCATTCATTTTGATTGGTGTAAAGTACCTGTGGAAAAGATTCTGTAAATACTGTTCTCTAATTTTTGGCAGAGGTGGCGTTTAGCAGCTTTTGCATCTGAACTCTTCATCTTCCTTTTATGACAACAGTAGAGTTCAATCAGAAAAAGAAAACGTGACCCTTTGTAAACTCCGTGTACATCGGCACTGAGACACATCAAATAAGCAGAGTGTAGCAGGGAAGGACAGTGTACCATAATCAAAATGCAATGTGCAGCAACAAAGTGCCAAATGACAAAAACAATTTTGTATTATGTCTGTGATGATAATAATTCCGTTCCAGACTCTGGTCTTTGAAAAAGCAATTTGCAGCTGTTGAACTAAAATGCATGTACAAGCCACTCAGAAATGAGTGACTGGGATATTAAATAGACAAAGAAATAGAGCAGTGAAAGGCACAGACAGAGTGCAACTGTCTGAAAGTGGTATTTTTCTCTTACTCACTTCTGTGTGACCTAAAGGAACATTCAGGGTTTAAGAAGGAAAGGTGGAGCAGAGCTGAGACACCGTTCAGAGAAACAACCAGAGTGCTAAAACAGCGTTGCTGAATATAAAAGGATGCACAGGAAACAGAAATATAATTTACAAATCGATTTGAAATTCCTCATGTGCACAAACATTTTCAAATTCAGTTTAAAAAAAACACTTCATTAATTTTTATGTCCAATGAAACTTGTGGAATTAATGGAACAGCATGAACATCACGTGATAAAACCATAACTGCAGGTGTCACAGTTTCCTAATGGGTATCAGTGCGTGAAAACTTTTCTATACAGCTAACAGCAGCTGTTGAAGTTAGATTTTTTTTTTTTTTAAAAATCACATCCAGATAATTTCAGGGTTAAAGCTGAGCTTTCTGTATTATGAAGGTGGTTCACTTCTTACTGGGGTCACCATGTTAACTCATGCTGCGGCACTAACCTGATGCAAGAAGCTTGTTTTTCAGATGAGAGATCAACAGGTATGAAACCAGCAGCTACAGTACAGACAGCTGTCTGGAATAAAACATCACTTCTTAAAAGAGGGTTAAAGTCTCCTCCTGATGAGCCTCAGTAACATATTCCCATATGAAGCTTTAATCCTTGATTTGGGAACAATAATGTATTGACCAATAAACCTTAATATAGCCTATGATCCAAAAAATGAGACACCTATTTGTGCTTGTTGACCTCATATCAAATTTGCATGCAGGCTGAGGCTACGTTTGAATGCTATTTTTACCTTTAATCTTATGTTACTGTCAGTTCCCTAAACGGCACTGGGCTGCAGCTGAAAGAAGAAAAACTAGATCTAATACAACGGATGATTTTCGTTCTTGGCTTCAAACTTAACACAGTAGATATTTTCCAGTCTTACTGACTAAAGCACTGAAAGCACACGCACGTTCATATAGCACTTTTAAGACTGAAGTACTGTGCAGTACTAGGATCAGTGCAGATACTGATATCGCTGATTTGTCTGCAGCTGCTGTGTTACTTTCAGTCTGCATTATCTGCTTAACTCCTTCATATTTTTCAATTATCGTAGTTTTATCCTCCTTTGTAAAATCAGCCGCTTTGCTGCCAGAACCCTTACCCATCTTCATCTCTGATTGGTCAGATGCTGCTGCTAGCACTACCCTCTTCATGTGAATGCGCTAGTAGCTGGATTGATAAACCCTGGGCCGACTTGCTTGGTGCCACTTAGCCTGATTGCCAGTGTTAGGGTGAATGGATCCAGATAATGGAAAGATACACCAATCAAGCATAACATTATGACCACTGACTGGTGAAGTGAATAACACTGATTATCTCTTCATCATGGCACCTGTTGGTGAGTGGGATACATCAAGGAGCAAGTGAACATTTTATCCGCTGATGTGTTAGAACCAGGAAAAAGGTTCAATTATAAGGATTGGAGTGAGTGTGACAAGTGCTGGTTCAGAGCATCTCTAAAACTGCAGCTCTGGTGGGGTGTTCCCAGTCTGCAGTAGTCAGTATCTATCAAAAGTGCTCCAAGGAAGGAACAGTGGTGAACCAGCAAGCGGGTCACGGGCAGCCAAGCCTCACTGATGGATGGGGGTGGGGGGGTTGAAGGCTGGCCTGTGTGTTCCAATTGGACAGACGAGCTAGTGCAGCTCAGATTGCCCAAAAAATAAATAAATAAAATGATAGAAAGATGTCAAACTACACAGCGCATCACAGTTTGTTGCCTATGGGGCTGCATAGCTGCAGACCACTCAGGTGCCCATGTTGACCCCCTGTCACCTGCCAAAAGTGCCAAGTGCACATCAAAACTGGACCACGGAGCAACGGAAGAAGGTGACCTGGTCATGATGAATCATTTCTGTGGATGGCCAGGTGCATGGTACCTGGGGAACACCTGTCACCACGATGCACAACGGAAAGAATGCAAACCGGCGGAGGCAATGTGATGCTTTGGGCAAAGTTCTGCTGAAAAACCTTGGCTCCCACCATCCATGTGGATGTGACTTTAACACGTACCACATGCCTAAGCATTGTTGCAGGCCATGTACACCCATACATTGAAACAGTATTCCCTGATAGCCATCAAAAATGGTTCAGGAATGGTTTGAGGAGCACAAAAATGAGTTTCAGGGGTTACTGTCTCCAGATCTCAATCCAATCGAGCATCTGTGGGCTGTGCTGAACAAACCAGTCTGATCCATGGAGACACCACCTCGCAGCTTACAGGAATTACAGGATCTGCTGCTAACATCTTGGTGAAGACAGCACACCTTCAGGGGTCTAATGGAGTCCACGCCTCAACGAGTCCGGGCTGTTTTGGTGGCAAAGGGGGGACCAACAAAATATTAGGCATGTGGTAGTGTTACGCTTGATGGGCGTATCCTGTGGGCATTTTAAAATGGCATGAAAAACCATCAGTAGGCCGAAAAGACAGAGTACAACCAATAATTTATCAAAGGGAAGATTGAAACAATGCATGTTAACGGACATGGGATTATAGGAACAAACAAAACAAGCGAAAGAAACAAACAAAAATCTCTGTAACTTATCAAATCATTGCTGAGTGGGTTAAAAGCCAACCTTCCAGAAGACTGCCCAGAGAAACAGTGCACTTAGGGAATAGGAATTGATTAATCCTAGCTAAAAGCAATTATATATATATATATTCCAAGGCCATGGTTATACACAAATTTGGCTGTAATCGGTCTTTAATTTAGGGGCCCTCTATTAAGGAAGATAAATCTCAACAAAGCTCGAGCTATGAAACTGCACCTGCCTCCCTTTTTTCCAAACAATAGGTTTGCTGCAGAGTATTTTCTGCAGAACAAGCAAGCAAAAAACCCACTGTTGGAAAAATGCATCACACCACAGCATCTGACAAATATCACAGCCACAAGTAATGACAGTCGTCATTCTTCACCTAACACACATTTTCATATGCGTTCCCCCACTTATATTTTGTCGCTGTGATATGAAACTGTGATGGAAGGGCCACGCTGTCAGCAGCATAAATGCTTTCTGAGACTGAGTAGCTTCTCCTCGTGATTATGCAGATTCATTGAAGCTGCCGCAGTCACACAATGCCTTTCCTGACAATACAAGAACTATGGTAATTCAAACATATTGCCAACAGCGTACTATTTCAAACATTATGCCAAGTGTGCCGTCGAACCATCTTGGAAGGCCATAAAGTCGCACACCCATTCTAGTGATTTATCATCAGCTTCCTTTCCACTGGCTTTATGTGAGAAAACATATAAAACGGACATATAAATTAAACCTCCCAGCTAATGTGGATGATGTTCATATTTACCATATACAGTGTGATTCTGAAGCAAGCCTATTGTCATCCATTTCTTCATGTTTGAAAGCCTGTCACGGTATTATAATTCAATTAAAGTATCAGCCATTATTTCTCCAGTGGAAGCATACTCTATGAGCATGTACAAGACGGCGATTTGTCACAGTGAATGCAAATCGTGCTCAAAATCCAACATTTTGGAAACACACAAAGATTTATGGTATTTAGGATTCATTTGATGGATGAATTAAATTATACGTGCTTATTGGCTTTGAAATCGCCTTTATGTGAGATTTAGAACAGGTTTTTGGAGGAGAGGGATGCACGCTGGACATGGGAAACTGATGATGATTGATCATCTGGGCCATAAAGACATACTTTTCCTGGGTATTCTGCAATCTTTGGTTCTCAGACACTAATTTCATGCACAAAAGATGAAACAGTGTCGAAATAACACTCTAACCAATTTTGCGTGTTGTCACCTGAGAATTTTTTGTGTATTTCAAGACATGAATGTGGCCAAACCCTCAGCTCAAGCTTTTTGCTTATAATCTGTTTGATATGTTGTTGTGCTACATGACCGACCTTATTTCAATCCTCAACATTACAGTAGCACTAACACAAGACAAACGGCTACAGTTATTGTGGTGTCAAAAGCATAAAAAAGTAAAGTACCAAAGTCAACTGAATTGAATAATATGTCCCACAAGGTGCCTTAATTTCCAAGGCTACATAGAAGATGCATTATTTTCTACCACAGAAGCTTATATTGCAAATTATAAAACGGGACACATCAACAGAAAGGTGGTTTCCAGTGCTTTTCTCCCTCAGTGCAGCCTATAGGGCCCCCTGGCTTTGTTCATTTAAAGTGACATCATCATACGTGGGGTCAAACCAGAGGGCTGTTTTCTCTGTGATTTTTTTCCCCCTGAAAGGGCATCTGATTCTGCACCCTGTATACTAAATTGTTTACTAAAAAGTACTTTTGCATTTTTTAAATATGTCCCTAGAAGCGTGCCATCCCAGAATACCCAGCTCAGCCCATTACAGCAGCAACTCCTACGGCACCGCGTTAGATCTTTTTCATTTAAAGGGTATGCCGGTTTTTTTCTTGCTTGTGGGGGAAGCCTGCAGGTCGCCATCATGTTTTCTTCAAATGAAAGGGCACCCATGAGGGTCCTTCATTCACATATAGCAGTGCACTATAGCACTGTTGATGCTGATTTAAACATAACTAAGATAGTCGCTACAGACCTTTGGTGTGTTTTCACCTTTGCGCAGGTACCTTAGAGGACACTTTGTCATGTTTACTCTACTGTGGAAGCACCTCGGAGGGCATTTTCAGTGCTTTTTTAGTTTAAGTTTTTTTCCTGTGTTCCTGAGTCTGCCTCACGTAATGAGATTTATTACATCTTATAATCCCACAGGTTTGTCTCCCGCAGTATTTGATCTTTCATTATGTGCTGAGACGTTAGAACAGCATCCTCTCCCTATTATAACTGTTGACATACATTCATATGTATTTACGACAAACACGTTAATAAAACCATATCTGTATAAACATGAAGCTCAGTTCAGTGTGTAATAGATTTCCAAAACAGGCTTGGAAAGAGGATTATCTCAGAAGCACCAAGACACCAACTGTTGGGAATGAACTCTCTACAAGCCAGTTTCTACACACTGGAGACTAAACTCCTGAGTCACAGGGAACCACAAGCATCGTAATGACAATGTGTTTAACAGGTCATCAATGTTTTTTTCTGTCACTCTCATTTACCTACAGTGTATGCATTCTCGAAGAGGCTTGAAAATCTCAATCGGCCAAACGTTCGGACCTGTTGCTGTAGTGGAAAAGACAATACTGCGCATTCATGCAACAAAAAATGCTCCAGACAAACAACCTGATGCAGAGACACAACAGGAACAAAGTGGCACATAAATCTGCACAGCAATCTGGTCCTTTCACATCTGCTATTCTAAAATTTATAAAAACTTTGTTGGAAATCTTGAGCTTTGCCATTAAAAAATAATAATAAATAAATAAATAATACAAAACAAAAACAAAACACTGCCATTAAGTTTTATTGAAATACAGCCAAATTCTCATTAAACCTGCCCACTTTCAACAGATGAGGAAAGTAGCTACAACAATCTATGCAAGCATCGTTTCCAATTTCAAAGTGCTTTCTAGCTACACATTCATACTCTGATGGTTGCATCAGAGAGCAACTTGGGGTTACTGTGGCTACTGTGGACTCTCTCCCCTTACAGCCTTCGTCACCGATGCAAACTTCATTTCTTCAGCAGACGCAGGACTTTCTGCACGCTGTGCGTCTCAGCCCACTCAAACTGTTTGGCCACTTTGTTTGTAGACACAACTCTTCTGTTCGGTTTATGACTCTTCTGAGAGCACTGCATGACCGCCTGTTTGGATGCATTGGAGTTGTAATGGTGTGGTCATTCTTTGGTCTCCCGCACTGTCGTGTACTGTGGTTTGATGATGACGATGGCCTTATTCTCTTTGTTTACATTAAAAACTTTTGAGCCCCACTGTGTATGAAAAACATAGGAGGCATTACAGAATGAAGTTACAGTGACTAAAGGCCTTTTTAAAATGGGACACCCAGCAGCATGTATAATAAACCACTTCCCTACACGCAGCCCACACAGAGGGGTTTAAATCACACAACAGTCACCAACTAAACTTGCAGCGTGTGCACATATAGATGTAAATTCCTGTAATCCCGGTTGCTCTTAACTTGCATCCACACACACACACACACACACACACACACATATACACATATACACATAAGGAAACACAACTGTGAAAGCAAACAACCACACACACTGCTGACCATTTCTTTGAGAGGGTAAATGAAGCATTTGCCATCGTGGTCTCTTTTTTTTTTAGTCTAACAATGTGCCGTCCACTGGCGACCATTTGTTTTCAAATGAAGGCACCTGCCACAAGCCACCCACACTCCAACTGGAGACTATACCCACATAACTCTGGAACAATACCCAATTAAAGCACAAGGTCCTCTCCATTTGTTTTCTATTATTCTAGCCTCCAAAGCGATGCTTGTATGTCCCTTTCCACCTCTGTTTTTCATCTCTCAGTCCTTCGACCCCCTGTTGGCCCCTCTCCTGGTGCAAATCCCCTACAAAAGGAGTATCTAGTTTTATTATAATTGGTTCCCAAGCACCCATTCCAAAACTATCAGTGCAGCAGCATCTCAGCTCGGAAGACAGGTCCAAGCAAAGTAAGATAAGTAGCAGGTATTACAGCTGTTGCACAAACAAGATAAATGACATGTGTAGACCTGGTTGTAAATACTGGGAGGTGTAAAGCATACCTGGGGCAACTCAGGCACACTTGTGATGATGGATAGCGTGATAGACTGTGCCTGAGATACAAATGCCAACAAATGGACTCGTACGAAGCGAGGCCGGCGGAGACAAGAAGGTAAGCAAAAAGTATACACAGTGGAGAAATTGTTTGGTTAGTTCAGTGGTACTCTGCAGAGCTGTAATGATGCATTTGGCCCTTTTGATATGAAACGCGTGACAAAATAATGGCTGAACCCGGCTGGGACCAAAAAGGTTTGGCTCATAAGGCTAACATGACCAGATGAGCATATTGATGTGCTCATCTATTGGTCTTCTTTTTAAAGTGAAGTGCAACAACTCTGTGCAACCCTTTCAAACCAGCCATACTTATTCACTCTTCTAGAGTTTCTAATGTCATGAACTGTAACATTTAACATGCTAACTGAGGCATGTAGAGGCTGAGATTTAGCAGTTTCTCCAGGCCTTGCTTGGCCTGACCCTGGGGTGAATTTGCTGAGAAGATTGCAGCGTGGTGTTAACACACTCCTGAGTGCTTTAAACCAGCTAACTGCCAAAGCTTCTGTTTTTATAGAAGAGGTTAGGCTTGATGATGATCAAGTGATCAAATGCATTTGATTAGCGGCACTTGGCTGCTACTTACCCTCTTAATTCTATGGAAGCAGTAAGGGTGTTTTTCACTGCACAGAGTCCCGTGAAAACCCTTTTGCACACGCCTTTGCATTCTGTTCTGCACATACTGAAAATTACTTCTGACAAAGACAAAACTTTGACAGCTTTCAACAGCATCATGGACCTTTATCAGTCAGGCACAAGAAACAAAGCAAAACGTACATAAAAGCACGGGCAGAGAAAAGAGGAGCTTTGGTCCTCCAGGGACATGAGCTCAGTTTTATGTGAGCGGGTAATGAAATAATGGTCTAACTGTGCATTGTTGTATTTCCAAACATTCAGCTTTTTAGGAGTAAGCCCAGCATCCAGACAGCTCATCGAAGTATCAGAAGGTATGGCTGATGCCCCATAAATTGAAGTGGGCACACGGAGCAACATTTAGGCAATTAAATTATAGGTAGCATGATCTGAATTGAAAAGGTGTCAAGTTAAGTGAGAGATTGTCCTTGGGCGATGAAGAGAAAGCCAATCAGATGGAAGCGTAATGTAAACAAGCTCCTATACATTTTCTCCTTTCACAGTATTTACAGCAGCACTGATGTCCCCCTGGGTATTTATTTGCATTATGATTTCTGAGCCGACGTTTGTGCAGAATAAAACAAATTTGTGCGGGTGTAAGTATGAAACCTGATAAATCCCAGCAGAATATGTGCATGCATTGATTTTTTTTTTTATGTCAGCATGTTTTATTAAAGAAGATCAAAAGTAAAAGTTATGTTCGTTTTGTCTCTTTTAGTCATCTTCTCTTTGTAAGGCATTGGCAGAGCTCGTCTGCAGCTTCATTCCAGCCAAACGTGACGGGGCCTTTTCTACTTATTACTTTCTTTCAGATTAGGGGATTAAAGGGACATTGCACTCGTGTCCATTTGTGACCTCCTGTACCTGAACCGGATTGGTAATTGGCAAGAAGATAAATCTTCCCTGTGGATGGATGTCTTGACACTAAAAAAAAAATTATACTGAGTAGCATAACCTGAGCAGACAAAGAGAGCACGCAGAGAAGAAGTGAAAGGGGGATTTTAATGAGGAAAATGAGAGGTTGGGGAGATGCAAAGCCTGATGCTGATGAAAGAAAAGGTTAAGAGGTGACATAACGAAAGTGAGGAAGGTGGGAAGAGAGGGGTGTAGTGCTTAAGGGAC